>BQNB010016598.1:0-66375 GCA_026074375.1 Tanacetum coccineum | reverse complement strand
AACCCATCAACAACTATCTTCAGTTTAAACAAAAACTCAAAACCCCTAAATCTTACAAAAATAAAAAAAACCCTAACTCTAGTATTACCAACAATATGATGTTCCCACTTCTTCTAAACAAAATGACGATCTTCTCTTCAAACGTCAAACCGACTTGCTTAATCAAACACAACAAATGCATAAGGAACTTAGAAGTGGATTCAAGTCATTTGGCAAGGCATTGCAGGGAGTCTTCAACAAGAAAAAGAAGTGAAGGTGTTGTGTAATAACTAGTTTGGTAGAATAATTGGTTTAGGATCTTGTGCGAACTTATGCATATATTTATGTTTAATTAATTATGTGATGACAACCCGACTTAGTCGGAAGAACTTAAACTTGTTTAAGCTTGCTTAGGACCTCTAATCTTTGAGAATGATTAGTATGCTTTTATAATTACGCATTCTTGTTCTATTTTATTTATTGCAAACATATATGATATACTTGATTTCATGTATATATTTACATGGGACTTGCTGCAAATTAACCACCAAAACACAACCTTTCTTACAAATTTTTGCAAAAAATAAATTTTTGGTCGTTTAAAAATCACCAGGTGGGTGGCCCCCTTAATTCATAAGGGCAATCCCGTTAAAGATAAGAGGACCAGCCATCTGGTTTACGGATTTACTGTTTCTTTCTGCTTTTTGGCCCTCTTTTACCTAGCCTCAGCTATCATTACCTGGAATGCTTGAATAGATTTTGGAAAATCCTAAACTAATTCAAACTCATTCCATTTCTAAACCATTTTCTTCCAATAAATTCCCTCCAAATGCATATCACCACTTCACCATCTTCTTCATCCTCTATCAACCACCATAAACCACCATGGCATCCACTAGAGCTTCCATTTCCAAAGCTTCTAAAAGACCAAAAATCAACATCATTCCACCAAAACAATTGTTTGTGGATTTAACTCAAGATGACACCAAAACCTCATCACCCAAGCATCAACTCTCATCACCTAGTGCTTCTAATGCACCCTCAAAAACACCATCAACCAAAGGCACTTCCTCTTCCTCCATTAACTACACACCCAAATCACCAACTACATCCACTTCACCATCAACAAATGGTTACTTAAACTTACCAACATCCCCTCCTCCAAGAGTTCCTCCACCTCCTCCAACTTAAGAAAATGCATCAATGGACATCACTTTCGCCCTTTCGCCAATTACCCCACTTGATGTCTAATTTGATACTCCATCACCCTCTCCACCTATCTTTGGTTATCCTATTCCTTGGAACCTTCTTGAGGCACATGGAGACTCATGTTTGTGTTGCATTCACAACCATACTCTTATCTTTGGATTAAGAGATGAACTCCAATGCATGTTTTCTCACATTGAATACATGCTTTCACAACCTCCACCACCCAACTCACCACCACCACCATCACTTTCACCAAACTAAACATACACCATGTTTAGCCATTTTCAAAAAATTGTCAACCAAACCTTTTGCAAGCAAGTTCCATGGAATTCTAGGAATGATAGGATCTTTGCAGTTTAAATTTTATGTATGTTGTACTAATATGCTTCAAGCATATTATTTCTACTTGATTTATGCATGCTTGTGTGTTATACACAATTATTATGTTTAATGAATGGACTTTAGTCTTATGTTTTAATTATGCACTTGTTTTCTTTTTGGTTGATTGAATTTTTCATATCCATAAAAGTTAAGCCTAGTTGTTGGGATTAAAAGACTTCTTGATGATCTTAGAGTTACTGCTGATAAGGTATTAGTTACTGCTGCTAAGCATAAATTAGTGCTTTTAGTAATCTTAATGAAAAATATGATAGGTAGTTAGTACAGCTAGTTTCTACTGCTAGTGTATATTACTACTGTTGGTTACTACTGTTAGTGTAACTTAGTACTGCTAGTATATGTTAGTACTGCTAGAGTAAAGTTAGTACTGCTGGTGAAGATTGAAGAATATATTCTAAGTAGTTATTACTGCTTGTACATAGTTAATGCTGCTGGTACAAAGTTACAACTGCTAAAAGATTACAACTGCTGAAAGGATAAAGATTGCTCAGAAAAGATAAAGATTGCTTAAAGATCACGATTACTTAGTTGATAAGGATTATTATTTATAGAATAGATCTTTAAGAATATTCTAAGTTTTTGTAATATATTGTAAATCAACTAGGGCTCGTTGGTGTATAAAAGGAGGTTCTAGGGTATAGAGTTCTATGTACCAAAAACGAGTCATAGAGTTGTTCATAGCTTTAAGGTTTTGTAACCCTAATACTAGGAGAGTATTCGTATTATTTGTAATAATAATATTAGAGCTTTTATTGTTGAATTAAATTGTGTTCTTGTGTTACTGTTTCATTGAAGAATTCTTCTTATATTAAAGATTAGATTCCGCATAATCTTTAGTATTATCAAACAAAGTTTCTATCATAAGTTGTGTAGGATTTATCTTGCATAACTAAACCTTACACAAGGTAAGGAATTCAAGATCATTTGAAGTGGGCTCAACAAGTGGCATCAGAGCTTGTTGCTTTGAGAAACTTTGCTAAGAAGACATGGATCAAGACTCAGTACATATGGTGGCTGCATCAAAAGTGCCTATGCTCAAACCAGATGAGTATGAGCTTTGGAGGATGAGGATGGAACAGTACATCCAGATGGTTGATTATTCTCTATGGGAAGTCATAGAGAATGGTAATGCACCTCCAATAACAAAACTTGTTGAAGGTGTTGAGACTATAATTGCTCCTTTAACTGCTAAAGAAAAGGTACAAAGAAGGTTAGAACTGAAGGCAAGAATCACTTTATTGATGGGCATCCCTAATGAACATCAATTGAAGTTTAACTCCATTAAAGATGCCAAGTCACTGCTGCAGGCTATTGAGAAGAGGTTTGGAGGAATGCTTCTACTAAAAAGACTCAGAGGAATCTTCTAAAGTTGCGGTATGAAAATTTTACTGCATCTAGCTCAGAGGTATTAGATCAAACATTTGATAGGCTTCAAAAACTTATCAGTCAGTTGGAGATTCATGGTGAAAGTATCTTACAAGAAGATGTAAATCAGAAGTTCTTAAGAAGTTTGTCACCAGAATGGAGCACACATACCATTGTGTGGAGGAACAAGCCTAAGATAGATACATTAAGCTTGGATGATCTTTACAACAACCTGAAGATCTATGAACCAGAGGTCAAAGGGACATCAAGATCAAGATCAAACAAACAAAACATAGCCTTTGTGTCCTCAAACAGCACCAGCAGTACAAATGGAGCAGTTAATACTACTCATGGTGTTACAATAGCTAGCACTCAAGCTACTGCTATTAACTCAACAACAATTGATAACTTGAGTGATGTTGTTATTTGTGCTTTCTTTGCAAGTCAACCAAATAGTCCGTAACTTAACAATGAGGACTTGCAACAAATTAATCCTGATGATTTAGAAGAGATGGACTTGAGGTGGTAGATGGCTATGCTAACAATGAGGGCAAGGAGATTCTAGAAGAACACTGGAAGAAAGCTTACTATGAATGGTAATGAAACCATTGTGTTTGATAAGTCCAAGGTGGAGTGTTATAATTGCCACAAAAAGGGATACTTTGCAAGGGAGTGCAGGGCTCCAAGGAACCAAGAAAAAAGGAATAAGGAGAACACAAGAATGGTTGTGCCAGTGGAGACAACTACTTCCAATGCTTTGATCTCATGTGATGGTCTTGGTGATTATGATTGGAGTGATCAAGCAGAAGAAGGTCCAACTAACTTTGCACTCATGGCTTATTCTTCTACAAGTTCTAACTCTAAGGTATCTACTGATTTAAATTGTTTATCATCTTGTTTGGAAAATTTTAAAATTCTTAAAGAACAAAATGAACAACTGTTAAAAGACTTAAGGACATCTAAGATAAATGCTATTACTTATAAAATAGGTTTAGAGTCTATAGAAGCAAGACTTCTAGTTTATAAGAAAAATGAGTCTGTTTATGAAGAAGATATCAATCTCTTAAAACGTGAGATTTACTTAAAAGAAGTAGCCATTACAGATCTTAGGAGGAAGTTAGAACTGGCTCAAAAACAAAAAGATGAAATTCAGCTAACAGTAGAAAAACTTGAGAATTCATCTAAAAGCTTAAGCAAACTAATAGACCGTTAGATAGTTGATAAGTGCAAAACAAGTTTAGGGTATAATGTTGTTCCACCTCCCTATACAGTAAACTTTAAGCCTCCAAAACCTAATTTGTCATTCTCTGGTCTAGAAGAGTTTGTGAATGAGCCTATAGTTAGTGAGCCTATAGTTAAGAAGCATGTAGTTGAGACTAGTGAAGCTAAGGCTAGTGCAGACAAACCTAAGGCAGTTAAGAAGAATAACGGTGCTTAAATTATTGAGGATTAGGTGTTTGATAGTGAGGAAGAAGATATGCCTCAGGCTAAGATTCAAAAGAAAATAGTTAAACCTAGTTTTGCCAAAATAAAGTTTGTTAAATCTAAAGAGCAAGTAAAAACTCCTAGGAAAACAACTGTTAAACAAGGTAATCAAAATAGGCAGAACACACATAGTCCTAGAGGAAACCAAGGAAACTGGAATAATATGATGTCTCAAAAATTAGGAAGTAATTTTGAGATGATTAACAAAGCTTGCTATGTGTGTGGAAGTTTTGATCACCTGCAGTATGATTGTAATAACCATCAGAGACAGTTTAATAATAAAAAGATAGTAAAACTAGTGTGGAACTATACTTAAAGGGTGAATCACCAGAATTTTTTTAGAATGACTCACCCTAGTCCTAAAAGGAACATGGTTCTAAAAGCAGTATTAATGAGGTCTAGTCTAGTATCATTTACTACTGCTAGACCAGTTAATATTGCTCAACCTAAATCAATAGTGAATAGTACAAGACCAATGACAAATGTTTTTAATAAAGCAGATTCAACTGTTAGAAGACCCAGTAACAACAAAACAACAACTAAAAACAGTAATTTTAATCAGAGGGTTAATACCGTTAGTGGTAAGAATGTTAGTACTACTAGGCCAAAAGCAGTAGTTAATACTGCTAAGCCAAAAGCAGTACTTAATGTTGTTAAGGGAAACCAGGTCAATGATGTTAAGGCCTCGGCTTGTTGGGTTTAGAAACCAAAGACTAAAGTTTTAGACCATGTTTCTAAACACAACAGTGCATCAATGAAATTTAAAAGATTTGATTATATTGATACACAAGGCAGATCCAAGTCAGTGATGGCTTGGGTCCCCAAAAGAGACTAATTTTCTTACCACATGTGTAGGGCAATCCATAAATGGATTTACAAGACCAAGGGGTGATTGACAGTAGATGCTCAAGGTACATGACAGGGAACATGTCCTATCTTACTAACTTTGAAGAAATTGATAAAGGATATGTTGCCTTTGGAGGTAACCCCAAAGGAGGGAAAATCACAAGCAGAGGTACAATCAAAACTGGGAATTTAGATTTTGAGAATGTGTACTTTGTAAGAGAGTTACAGTTTAACCTCTTTAGTGTCTCACAAATGTGTGACAAAAATAATAGTGTTCTCTTTAATGACACTAAATGTATTGTTTTATCTTTAAACTTTAAATTAACTGATGAAAGTCATGTTTTACTTAAAGTTCCTAAAAAGAACAATATGTATAGTGTTGATTTAAAGAATATTATTCCTAAAGGAGGTCTAACTTGTCTCTTTGCAAAAGCCACATTTGATGAATCTAAACTTTGGCATAGAAGGCTTGGACACATAAATTTTAAAACTATGAATAAACTGATCAAACCTGTATTGCTTGTCAAAAAGGAAAGCAACATAGAGCTTCTTGTATGTCCAAAATAGTAAGTTTAATCAACCAACCTTTACATATGTTGCACATGGATTTGTTTGGTCCAACATTTGTAAAAAGCTTAATGAAAAAGACGTATTGCCTAGTTGTCACTTTACCAGACTATGAAGAGTTAGATGCGAGGATAGTTGCACTTTCAAGATGTGTACAACCATTGGCCGAATGCTTCTTATATACTAGAGAAACCCTAATTCGCGTAGAGAATACGCGTAGAGAAAATATGTATTATCACTTCCTAATATATCTCATGCATATCCCTTATTCTCAACTAACTACTAAATATACAGGTTGACTATTACTACTGACAGCATGAACTATGCTACCTGCAGGAACCTAATTGTACTAACAACAGGAATGATTATAAATGTTCTACCAGAAGGAATACTAACTATTACAAAATTAATAATTCCTAACAAATATGTATAGTGTTAATTTAAAGAACATAGTTCTAAAAGAAGTTTAACTTGCCTTTTTGCAAAAGACACATCTGATGAATTTAAACTTTGGCATAGAAGGCTAGGTCACTTAAATTTTAAAACCATGAATAAATTGGTTAAGGGAAATCTTGTAAGAGGTTTACCTTCCAAACTTTTTGAAAATGATGAAACCTGTGTTGCTTGTCAAAAGGGAAAGCAGCACAGAGCCTCTTGTAAATCCAAAATAGAGAACTCAATCAGTCTTCCTTTACACTTGTTGCATATGGACTTGTTTGGTCCAACATTTGTAAAAAGCCTTATGGAGAAAATGTAATGCCTAGTTGTCACAGATGATTATAGTAGGTTTATATGAGTTTTCTTTCTAGCTACTAAGGATGGGACTAGTAGCATTCTTAAGTCCTTTATAACAGGGATAGAAAATCTAGTAGATCACAAGGTTAAGGTGATTATATGTGATAATGGAACTGAGTTCAAGAACAAAGAAATGAATCAGTTTTGTGAAATGAAGGGTATTCTAAGACAAGTTAGTGTAGCTAGAACCCCTCAACAAAATGGAGTTGTTGAAAGGAGGAATAGGACACTAATTGAGGCTGCTAGGACTATGCTAGCTAATTCTAAGTTGCCAACTACTTTTTGGGCAGAAGTAGTTAATACTGCTTGCTATGTGCAAAATAGAGTGTTAGTAGTTAAGCCTCATAACAAGACCCCATATGAACTTTTTCATGGTAGAACACCAACTTTAAGTTTTATGAGACCATTTGGGTGTCCTGTTACCATTCTCAACTATAGATCACTTAGGCAAATTTGATGGTAAGGCTGATGAAGGTTTCTTTGTTGGATACTCTTTGAATAGTAAAGCCTTTAGAGTAGTCAATAGTAGAACAAGGATAGTGAAAGAAAACTTGCATATTAGGTTCAGTGAAAGTACACCTAATGTTGCAGAGAGTGGACCAGATTGGCTATTTGATATTAATGCACTAACAAGAACAATGAATAATAAGCCAATTGTTGTAGGTACAGAGTCTAATGGTTTTGCAGGTACAAAAGCAAGTGATAATGTAGGTCAGGCTAAAAAGGAGACAGAACCTGTCAAAGATTACATTTTGCTACCATTATGGACTGCTGATCCACCATTTTCCCAAGATCCAAAGAGTTCTCATGATGATGGATCCAAACCTTTAAGTGATGATGGAATAAGGTTGATGAAGATCCAAGAAAAAATAGTAAAAGTAATGATCAAGAGAAGGAAGATAATGTTAACGTCACTAAAAATGTTAATGTTGCTAGCACAAATGAAGTTAATGCTGTAGGTGGAAAAACAAGTATTGAACTTCCAGATGATCCAAATATGCCCGCTTTAGAAGATTATAGCATATTTGACTTCACAAGAAATGATAAAGATGATGGTGTAGTGGCTGACATGAACAATTTGGATACAACAATCCAAGTCAGTCCTATTCTAACTACAAGAATTCATAAAGATCATCCTCTTGATTAAGTGATTGGAGATTTGCAATCAGCTACACAAACAAGAAATATGTCAAAGAATTTAAAGGAACATGGGTTTGTTAGTACTACTCTTCAACAAAGAACAAAATTGCTTGTTTGCTTGCTTTTTATCACAAGAAGAACCCAAAAGGTAATTCATACATTAAAGGATCCAAGCTGGATAGAGGCTATGCAGGAAGAGCTTCTACAATTCAAGCTACAAGAAGTTTGGACTTTAGTGGATTTACCAAATGGAAAAAGGGCTATAGGCACTAAATGGGTCTTCAGGAATAAAAAGGATGAAAGAGGAATTGTGATAAGAAACAAAACAAGATTGGTTGCTCAAGGGTATACACAAGAAGAAAGGATTGACTATGATGAAGTCTTTGACCCTATTGCAAGAATTGATGCAATTAGGCTATTTTTAGCTTATGCTTCTTTTAAAGATTTTGTGGTGTATCAAATGGATGTAAAAAGTGTTTTTCTCTATGGAAAGATTAAAGAAGAGGTGTATGTATGTCAATGATCACGTCCAAATCAACACATATAATATATATATAATATAAAAATACGTAATAATAAGGAGGATAATCAATAGTATAGTAAGTATTTTCCGTCGGGTCCTAGAAAATCGCTTTTAACCAAAGTAATTATCAAAAACCTTCCGGGTCGTTTCCTCGGCGAGAGGTGAATGGAAATTCAAGAGAATGTTGGGAATCGAGCTTGAATATCACTTAAGTTTTTGGGATTGGTTTTCTAAATCTACTAAAAGGGAAAGCATATAAAAGGGAAACTAAACTTTTGAATTTAAACTAATATTAATTTTAAGATTAAAAACTACAAGATTATACTAAAATTGATCTAAAAGATATAAATGAATTTATTACACAAACAAACAAAATCAACAATACAAATTACAATAACAAATCAATTATAATACTCAATAAACAACCTAAAATAAATACATCCATAATTTCACAAATCTAAATCAAATATCACATCCAACAACAACACCCAACAACCAACACCAATATAGTTCTCTACAATCAAAACATAATAATATCAAATTCCCCTCCATCACAAAAATTGTTCATCCGCTTTACTAACCAACTAATCACTCTTCAAATACTGTTGTTTGAAAATCCTCTCCTCACATAATACTTACAAAACCAAAAAATAGCATTGTACTCTCATGTATGAGTGATATCTCTACTCAGTATGATGACTGCATAGTATGCTCGAGCACTCTCTCTAACATTCCATATTCACCACCCATCACCCTGAGATGTGATGAGGATATGTGTGTGTCCCCATAACTCCCACCATCCAATATACTCCACATTAAATACAAACTCCTCGTGTGTTGTGTGTGTTATATACTATCATACCTTCTTCACATCACTTACTCAACACACCTCCTCAACAATCCTTCAAAACTACACCCTACATTCACACACCAACCCCCCACCTCCACCCCCCCAATCCTAAATAATGATGTATTGATAGATTGTGTATATAGATATCTAGAGCTCACACTCCCTAAACAAATACACAACTTTATTAACAGATACTCTCAGCACACACACGCTCAAAAAATTCCACCCCCAATATTTCACTCTATCTAAGATATACCAAAAATTACCCCACCTTATAACAAAATTTATATATACTATTTTCTCGTCTGACCTATATAACACTCCCAACCACTCACCACCCTATAATAGTATATATCTATAAGCATAGGTGTGCTAGATAGAGAGATAGACTTTATATATATATAGAACACTAGAGTTGTCACCAATAGATATATATAAAAACCCCAACTAAAAAATATCATTTCTAATACACGCACACATTAATGATTAGTCATAATCACTACAGAGAGATACTCACTCTACTGTGTCACACCCCCCCACCACTCTTTCTTTACCACAGATATACCAAATAACCCACCCCAACCCATCCAACCCACCCCGCTCCTCCCCCCACTATATAGATAGAGTTATAACCCCATAACCCCCACTCGCATACTGCTCTCTCAGCATGAACAGATATAGTGAATGTCTCTCTAAGATATAGATAGAGATATTGAGTATGTGTGTGTGTGTGTGTAATATATAGAATAGATGTGTTTGCTGTGTGTGTGTGTGCACGCGACTCACATGCGCGAGTTTGTGGAACAGAGAATCATGTGTTAATATAGATGTAGGAACACACATTGTGTGTAATATATCGTCTCCTAGTACATATCAGATCTATTGATATACCAATCAATATATATTTATAACTCAATTCCCTATCTGACTACTCATCTTTACACATAATTTATAACTACTATTCATCACTATCCTTATCTCCCCCAAACCATAAAGATCCTCACCACACCTCAGTGTGTAGATATATTAAAACATCATACCTAATAAGAGATAGAGCTCACCTAGATACCTCTCGCTCTCTCACTCTTGTGGCTAACAGATTATAGATATAGGAGTGTTCTAGACTGTTTTAAGCTCGCGATTTTTGTGTGTTTCTTCTATTTGCTTTTAAAATGTGTTTTGATGTTGTAGGATTTGTTCATTAAACCATTTTCCCAATATACTTGTCTTCAATGTCAGCAATCAACCATGTGATTCTGACAGCATATGTAGGACCCGGTTTCTGCCTACTGTTTTAAGGTGGGCTGCTTTCATTTCAGTTCGCGGTGTTCCTTATATCTTAAACATACATCTCTCTCTCTCATGTGTGTTCTCTCCATCCCCCCCCTCCTTGTGTGCCTCTCTCGCGCTCGCTCTCTAATGTATGTTTCTGTCTTATTATACTTGGTGTGAGAGTCATATAGAGATATGTGTTGTACTAGAGCAGCTGAATCTAATGGTGCGATGTCTCTCACTCTCTGTATTGTATATATATGCAGCTATCCTATTGTCAACATCCAAGTATGTATGATTCACCTGTGTGTGTGTGTGATTGTCCCCTACGCCGCCCCCTCCCGCCATCCCCTCCCGTATCCATGCCCACCACCGCGTTTCTTCGCGCTATAGAGAGCGCTCTCACGCGCGCTCCACTGATTCTACTCTCTCTCCTAGATAGATCTATAGGGAGCATGTGACTTAGTGGTCGGATACCTCTGATAGATAGAGTGATTAGAAGATGTTTACAGTTCGCCAGTTGTATCTCACTCTAATCGCTCTGCGGGGGCACCTGATATGTGGAGTGTGTGTCTCGCGGTATAAGTTGGTGTGTGTAGAGAGATGATGGGAGCTCGCCTCGCTCTACTAGAAGTCACTCTCTCTCGCTCGCTCATCCATGGGTGATCTGTGTAGTCTTTGCGTTCACTCAGAGAGGTTATGAGGTACTCACTAGTTCATAAAAGGTTTACAATATTGTGTTGCAGTGTTTGCCCCCCTGGATTCTACGTGTTATGGTGGATAAATTGTTATATTTGGTTTTTCCCTCAAATACAAACCTCCTTGTGAGGGATATGGGCTACAATGCCTCTGTTAGAGCGCTGCCTCTCTCTTGATGTGTAAGGATGTCGTCGTCGCACGTCTTTAATGCTTAATATTATGTTTTTGTTAATAAACTGTGTCTGATTTATAGAGAAGCCCAAAAGCCTCATAACATTTATGAGAGATCCAAACATAAATAGATTTAATACTGCAAGGCAATTTATTAACAGATTTATCTATAAATAATACATAAGATTTTCATATAAAATGTTAGTTTAATTCTTAAATACCTTTATATTATAGTACACGCATCTACAATAACTAACATGATCTATAGATCTATTAATTACCCCTCATGATCGCAATGGACACTGATAGAATAGAATTTCTCAGAAGCCACTGTATGATGTAGATTTTACGAGGTCTTCCTATGTTGACGTCTTTATACTCGTAGTCAGGAGTGCTGAGAGAGAGATGTCAGTATCAACTTTCACCGTAGGAGAGGCCTTGCAGCCAATGAAAGCTTTAACCACGATGGTTATGATGTGTATAAGAAAGAAGTCTCCTTAGTCTAATTAATGAAAGAAGAAGAGCATATGTCATATTTACATGCTGATTGTATGAGCACAAGATAGGTGTATCACAATTCATTCACCTTGTTCTAATTACGTACTCACTATTCATTTCGCTTGATCCATAAACCTTGAGTCGACAAATCAGTGATTATCAAATACATATCAACGGTATTCATCCTCACATGTTTTGAACTTGAGATTACCTTTGACTCAGCCGTAGATTTGCCAATGCCTCGTGATCAATCTGTTCTAGTCTCATGCTCTTCAGCGTAGTCCATTTAGTACTATAAACTCCTGTTATCTTGCTTAATCCTTTCACCCAACATATAAGTGGACTTATCCCAGCGGTGTATGATCGATAATTGGATTCATCTCTCCTATTGGTTCTGATTAGCTAACAATATTTCTGTATGGGACTGGACACCCTATGAACGTCTGTCTTGAGTTCATATATCTGTTACTGCTTGTTTACGAAGATTCATGCCCATTTTCTCTTAGACGTCCAACTCGACCAAAACGTCGTGTGGCTTCAAACCACCTCCGATCGAGATGGTTTGCGATCCGTGCATTGTTGTAACTTGACTCTTGCCGGCTGGACTCGGTTAGCTTTTGCAATTGTGTCCCCAACTAGCTGTGATAACTCGTTTCTTATCAGATCCATGTTGTTCTGTATCAAAGACCAGTGCGTTCTCATCTGTCTAAGTCTTTTAATATCTTGATGCTAGACGTGAGTATCTACATAGTGGAGATGTAAATTCCTTACGCTATTTTGGATGCGTGTGTTGATGTCCTGGTTCCATCAGGTGTTATTATCCCCTTAATACTAGAATGAACTTCAATGGCTCCCATGTGGATGCAGTACTAATTACTTCGAAGTCACTGGGTACAGTATCGATGATTTAACTCTAAATGCGAAGTGGCGTCCCATTTCCGCCATCGATGTTGAGTTGTGTGTTGTTACGAGTCTAACTTCTAGCACTGACAGAGACGTATCGGTAGCTCTTCATGCCTAAGACTTCGTACCCGATAATAAAGGAATTCTGTCTAACGCACTTCGTATTCATATAACCAAGATTTCGAACAGCTGTAAATATAGCGCCATTTAGTGAGTACGTGTTGACTAGAGCTCACTGCAGAGTCACGCCTGACGGAATGTTAGTCTTCTTTTGTCAATGTTAGAATCGGTTGTCTTGTTGTAGAGATGGATTCCACCGAGTATCGTCTATACGATGATCATAGCTCGACTGAATGTCACTGACTCTTCCCTTCTCCGTGTTCATTGTCCTCATTCAATCAGGGATACCAGAGATGACTTTGGAATCGTTTGTTGTAGTCATCCTACCACTTTCCTAATAGCACCATCAGTAATAACATTCGTTTACCGGAGTTCAACTCTAAACGTAGAAGAACCGCCACACAGTCTTGTCTTCAAAGAATGTAATTGATCGCCTACACGCCACGTGATTCATACCACTCTAAGCAGATCCGTGTAATGATCTCTCGACAAATTCTTGAAGACTGTCGCTAGACGATTGATCTCGAACTATAATGAATTAAATTGCTGTAATGTAGTGAGTGTACCTGTATGAGCTCTCTGGCTGTATCACCACCTCACATCCGATGTGTGTTTGTGCTTAGTTCAAGTTGTAGTAACGTTTTGCTGAGTCATTTGGATATACACTCACGAGTTGGAGAGATTAGATAGAGACTCAGTACTAATCACAGTTGACGCAGCATTGAGTTAATGTCATGATTTTGCATCGACGTGACTTCATATCTTCCATCCTCATGCTGATTACTGTGAAGAATCGAGATGCAGACCACTTAGAGTAACTGTAGAACGACGCGTGAAACACAAATTCCAGTGATGCATAATTAAGGCCGCCTCTTCGAGAGTCTTGTGGCATTAATGGAGCTATTGTACAGGTTCTTCAACCACTCGTGATGCCGCGCCTCCTTACGTAATTGTTCTGTCAGACAGACCATGATTCTGAACACGGATCTCGTAAGTAGAAGAATTGTGACTCGAAGTACTGATCACGAGTTTGTAGTTAGTCCTAGTACGTGAGTGTCTTCGGTCGCTGAGTGGGGATCAGCATCATAGTGGTTGGGTAGTGGGTTGTGTTGACTAGACTAGTATAACCCTCGACTTGGTTGTCACGATGTAGAATGATCCAGGTGTCAAGATTGCAGTCGTGAGGTGTAGGGATATTTAGATATGCGCCCATATCGTGTCTTCGGATTCTGGTTTGTGGAGACCTGAGACAGAGATGATGACTTGTCATATCACAAGATTAGGGAGGGTGGATGAGATCCATGCTTAGTTATCTATGCTTGCTTAAGTATTCTCATGGTAGACAGGGCATTGTAGAAAAGAAATGTGATTTTTGGCCGATTTCTTTGTCTTCAGCACCAAACCGTAGAGGCTCGTACATGTTCGTCGGAAGGTCGTATTAGTTCTGTTTCTCGCCATTTTGATGATAGCTATTTATAGATTGCAAAATTGATTGAAGACTGAAGGTGACCGCGCTCTTGATACTTTTTTGCAGGTCATATAGTATTACGTAAGGTACGTGCATTCCATAGTACGTAAATATTCAGACTGAAACAGACTTGCGTTTTCAAATGGATAGTGGTACGTCTGTGCTAAGGGTAACGAGCAGCGCGTGTTGCTTGTAGATGATCACTTCTGTTGGTGGATGAGAAGAGGTAGGGGTTAGTAGGTAGAGGAGGACGAGAGGGAGAAGATTGTGTGATTGGAACTCCAAAGATAGCAGTCTAAGAGAGCCATCTTGGGTCTCCGCGCTCCCAACAGTGATCCCTTCTGTCTGGTTGCGCGACTTGGAGGTGGACAGGGAGGAGCTCGTGTGAGGTATGGGAGGGATAGTGCACGAGGTAGGCGCCGTGTACTGGGTGTGTGGTGTGTGGATGAGTAAGAGTGCTGATGGCTTCGTACTTCGCGCGTTTTCCTTCTATTGTCTTTATGCTTTGAGTGGGTTCACCATGCCTGAATGTGTTAGAGGTGGTCGTGGTTCTCTAGTCATCGTAGAAGTGATACATGGGTCTCTATTGACTCTCGCATGAGTGTGCTTTCGATCTCAGTTCTACAGAACTATCTATGCTGATGACTGTCATGTCGGTACATGTTCGATGGCTGATGAATAGTGGATTAAAATCTCGTACATGTGATGCATGTTCATCGATGTAGTGTAAGAATTGTACGCTTGAGAGTGTTTAATGGATCTAGTTTGTGTGGATTAGTAGGACTCAGGATCGGCTCTGAATAAGTCTTAGTCCCTATGTAGTGTAAGAGTCGATTGATCTAGCTCGTGCCAATCGCAATTAGCGTCATTGGCGTGGTGATATACGTGATAACTGTACTTGTTCATTAGAGCAGTTACTTCTGTAGGGGAAGCTGGCAAGAGGTGTCTTCGATATATGACTGAGTCGTAGACTCTGGGTTGAGTCGGCTGATATGCCTCCTTTGTGGTAGATGTGAGTGACGCGAATGCATTTCTCCTCGAGGACGTGAGTGATTGCCGCCTCGCTCACTAGATATAAGCTCCAGGTATGACGTATGTGTCAAGATTCGACCTACATGCGAGCTCAGATTGAATACTCTCATAACTGAAGACGCGAGCGTAGCCTTTGTGTGTGGTAAGGTGGTAGTGTGGATTCGGAAAAAGGTGTGGCTTGTATGATTAGTGTGTGTGTAGACCCCTAGGTGACTGTCTGGTTTGCTGGTGATGTTGGTTAGTGATGCTTGAATCGTTTTGGAGAGGTTGAGAGAAGAATCGATTGTGTGCTCTCTGCAGAGATGCTGTCAATTCGTGCGTGTGGTCGCATGTTATGAGGCTATTAGCAGGAATAGATAGTTAGGTGGTAGCCTGATGTATGGTCAGTGTGGAGTCACGATGGACCTATTGATCGTGAACCTGTCCGTACTCAGTATTGGCTCTTTCGTTAAGGTTCGTCACTAGACCTGTGACTTGACTCCGCTCAAGTGGAGATGGATGTCGTGCGAAAGCTGAGTCGTTCGCATGTAGGATGTTTATGTGAGAGAGAACAGTGGTTTTGAGCTGGTGCTCGTAGGCATTCGCTGTCAAGTCTATACGTTTACGCTTTGAGTGGAGTTTTAGGTGTCTGTGTCTTGTGTCATTGTTGGCTTTTGGCCAAGTCTTGAAGTGATCCCTCGAGAAGAGATTGAATAGCTTGGACTAGGCCGATAGCGCAGATGTAAGGTACTTCAGCTCGATTTGGGCTCAGGGTTTGGTGTGTGACGAATCTAATTGACGCGTTTGATCCGTTAGGCGCTCAGATATCTATGCGGGTCAGATGTAGTTTACCTCCTCCTACCGGATGTATGTTGCTTCGATAGATAGATTTCTGTGTGGAAGTACTGCCAGCCTGTTGCTATAGACTTGTAGATCTGTCTATGATCCTCCACGCGAGACACTTCGGTCTGATGCACTTCTACGCGCATGATGACACGAAATCACTTCCTCATGTCAGTGTTGTTATCCTATAAGTGTTCACCAATAGCACTCTAATGTGAAATCCAATGTGTCGAAATATCCTACAGAGTAGGAAATGCGCTTGTAGTAGTGGTATGAGCTGTGGAGGAGATCATTCGTAGTCGAGCATAGATCAATAGACTAAGACTCTCTGTTGTTCGTTGTCGCAACTGAGCTAAGATGACTACGTTGCACTGAATGGAACTCATGCTTTGGTACGTCAGGATAGTCTTAGTCACGTTGCGTGGGATAGTCACAGGTAGGTCGGAGGAACTGCCGATGAGAAGCACTGAATGTATGAATCGCAATGTGATGATTGTCTGGGTTCAGACAATGGTGTCATTCGGTTCTCTATTTCGATTGGAACAGCACGCATCGTGTGTGTCCCTCTAGTGAGCGAGTTACCTGCCGTGATATCTGTGTCACAGTACTGCTCTGTGTGATACTGAGGTCCTCCTACGTCATTGCGATTATCTGAGAGAGAAGGCTTTGTGTCTGACTTGCGTAAGACGTGCAAACTATCTCGAGCTCTGTCTGCTCTACTCAGACGTAAGAACCCTCGTCATATCTAAGATCTATACAGTGCTCGTTTGTGCACTCCCAAGATGTGACTATCGACATCTTATCTTACTACGATAACGACATGGTCGCTTCTAGTAGCGCTCGATATGTGTAGATCAGTAGTGTGTGGTCGCGACGTGAGTCTGTTGCGTGTACAGTCATGTGTAGCGCGCGATTTAGTGTGGTGGAAGAAGTGTTCAAGAGCTCTAACGTGGGAGGAGGATCTCAGTACAAACAAGGGGAATACAGGCTTGTTACTAAGTATGGAGAATAGTAGTGATGAGTATGTCCTCTCACTCTCATTACATCAGTAAGCTCGAGACATGCATATAGCGAGTCGAGAAGAGCTGCAATCTGAAGATGTATAGATTGGGATCAGATTGGCAATGTCGTGTCATTCAGGGCAATGGTGATCAGACTCATTCTATCAGGTGTGCGTATCACTTGCACATAAAGAGTCGTACTTATGTAAAATGAGAGTGGAGAGTGTCTCTCGAACGCTCACTGACTGAATAGCTTGGTATATTCCTCACAGAAATCCTCAACCACTCCTTCCTTGCGTGTAGCACAACTATGCTTGTACGCATATCGATAACTATGAGGCAGACTATGTCAATTGCGCGTCCGATCAATATTGACTTCATCTGTGAACTGAAATGATCTCGATTGTGACTCCGCTATGTCTAACGAGAATGTATATAGATGTAACTAGAAAGAATAGAGAGACATATCGCATCAGAGCGATCAAGAACTCACACAACCTGGCTGTCTTACTCACTCTCCATCAGATTATCTGCATCTCACTCACGCGACTCTCAGACTCTAGTGACGGTTTCATCTCGTTGGTAGTACTGACGCGAGAATAGCTCTCTATGAGCTGGATGAATTTATCAGTACTATCTAGTGTTTCCGTACTACTCGAGAACACTAATGTCCTAAATATACTCATATCTCTTACTAGCAATTCACAGAGTTGCTCTCAGTCTAACTCGTTGTTACTTTCCCATTCGCAACATTGCGATCACCTTCTCATACTGCTCTTCTAAATTGTGTACTCTCGTATTTACGTAATTGTAATAATTTCTCGCTCACATACCTCAAGTGCACCTCTAACACCAGACCACCCCCTAGTCGATTGCGCACTATTAAGTCTAGTCCCAGTTCACATCTAGAACTACACTAGTGCAGACTGTGTGTGGATGTATCTAGATCACGTCCAATATCACAGCTCTTACTACCGTTTACTTTAGCTAACTCTTAGATTAAATCCACCTTGAGTATCTCCATCCCTGTACCCATTGCAGTGACAACTCACACGCACTCTCGCCAAATAACACAATTGTGTGACATACTCTGCCTATATTATCACAGATTATACCATTCCAAACTCGTTGCTTCTAATTTAATATGCGACTGACACAGTCGACCTCTCCACTGTCTGCGTGTGTCACACCGTACCATTTCCTAATGTCCACCAACAAATTCTTTGAAGACCTTCCATTACACACGATGTATATACAAACATTGATTGTTGTATGTGGATTGTGTCTCTAAATAACACCTTCTGTCCTCACTCCATACCTCCTCCTTGTCACAAACTCTTGCCCACTCAGATCACTGTAGAAACAATACACATAATAAAATAAATTTCAACTACCAAATCACAACACTTTAAACACAACCATTATACGATGTATCAGCATCACCACATGATTCACCAAATAACATAAACAACACCCCACCCCCACAATAATTACTCTCGCACATCCTCCGTATGCCACAATTAAATTCATCATATGTGTGTGCTCATATAAAACCAGACTCAAGGTTTTATTAACTCCTCACACTATACTCTCACAGAGCTACTATAATTATAGACCCCAATGACACGTACCAACGCTATTCAATCACCTAGGGATATAAAGTATGATGTATTATCTACTGTCTTCTCTACTTATGATAATATAGTCTGTTAATTCAAGATCACTAAATGCTGTCACTCTACTCGGAAAGCCCCACATGCCATTTTCAATTAGTAACCGTATCATGTATAGTCTTCCGACTCTCAGACACTCCACATTTATAAATTCATCATAACACATACCACACCAATAGATAGTTCGATAGATTCACATAATGTCAACCCACCATCACTGCTGCACAATACTCATCAGATATCTTGTGTAATCTGTAAAGCCTATATCTCCCAAGAAACCAACTGCGTAACTCAAATAATATCTGACTGTGTAACGAGACACACCACAACACATCTCTCACCTGCCACGTGTTCGATTATCGACCTAAATGACTCCCCGATTCACTTCTCGTCCTCCGACGATACTCCTTATATAGTTATGAAGCCCTGATCGTACGCTGTATAACTAGACTATAATTCAAAGTACACTGGAAAATTGTATATTTTACTCTACGCGGTCAAGTCGCCTAGATACCTCAATAACAGTCCCTCAGACCTCTATCGTTTATTTAAGCAAACACGCTCTGACTGTTTACAAAAGACAATCGTAACCCAAACATTGAAAGCAATCTCTTAACTTACGAGAACTGTGATCATTCGCTAATAAGTCTATTCTGTACTGTGTTGTTGAACTGTCCTCCATCTTACGCCGTATATCAACTAATAGCCACATACGGTAAACCAGTACATCATACCCATCTGGAACTAGAGTGAACGCGCACACAACCACTGACTCTGTCATGAAGTCTTACGAACGTGTAACCCTCAAGTCTCCATGTACGTGTCTAAACATTGTGTACTATCTACCCTACACATAATTCTCAAAAAAATTTACATGTAGTAAATGTTGTGCTCTATGACCATGAACGTTAGTAACCACAGAAAACATGTTTCTTGTTTGTACTCACGAGATAACTTGAATACCTACTCTAATACTCAAATCCTCACATACCGAGCCAATTGTGATGTGTAACTCAGAGTATATATTGAAGAGTCAAGTAGCTATGATGCCTCCTAAGTGCTCACCACGTGGTACCTCAATGATCTATTCATATCTGTAGTGCTATTACTACCATCTACTCCATACTAATTTTACTAACACAGTTACCCAATCATAACACACTCATGTATCTCGTAATTACTTCTATCACATCAACATGTAAAATAATATACGCTCCACCTACGTACCAACCTGTATAATTATGTCAACACGGAATCATGTGTCACTCACTCCAGACTGTTGAAGTAATCTCACCACCTGACCAAGATACCAAAATCATCACCCAACACCGACTGTCACCAGTAAAGTGATACTCTATGCAAGCAGTACATTCACACCTTTCTACTAAATACCATCTCAACCCAGACCAGTTGTATGTAGTTAACCACCAGTCACTCACTATCACGCAAACCCACATGACAATAACGCAAACACGATGTCGCGACTACCATGCACTGCGTGTGTGCCTCATTGTGCTCTACTGTCCACTACTCGATATTAGTTATAGTGACTCAAATCTAATACAGTTCATAGATCCGCAATAGTGAACCAACAGCAAGATCTCATCTTACACAACACTCTTCATCTTAAAGTTTCAAATGTCTTCTTGTGTAGTATGAACACACTTCACTGTTGATCAATCTACATATTGTTAAATGTTCCTTGAAATCTACACTGACAGTGAGTTATGTCATCACTACTGTGATGTCCATAACATTATGAGTGAATACTCTAGACACACACCTGTTATTGCTAAACGCCAGCTCTGCCTCTCAAACGACATAACATCTGCCAATCATGTCACCACACACAATCACTAGATGAATTAGACTCAGTCTGTCGCACTATCACATAAGTCGCTCAATATGTCCACACAAATAAAATAAGTCTCTCCACTTGTCTAAGTGTTGCAGCTGTATTGTGTGTGATACATAATCAAGTCTGATTACGTGTGCTGCGTCTACCACTAACCAGACACAGTGAAGTGTAAGTCCGATGTGTGAAATATCTATAAACTTAACACGTGTGTGCTTCGTGAGTCACAACCAGTGTCTCGCTAATCTATGTATATCCCTGTACCTAACTATCCAGTGACGCCGTACTGAGTCTGAATGCTGCGTTGCGTATCACATGACCCATCTCATCAACATGCATACACTTCAGTTAGATCTCTTCAGTACCTACTCCTCTATTAACATCTATTACCACATCAATTAACACTCTCCGCTCTCACTCTCACACCCTCCCCCACTACATGCTTCACTGCAACATCACCTCTCTCACCTCCATCTCCGCTCACTCTCTCTCTATACCTTAACCATTTTCTACTAATAACATCATCTTTTAGAGAATACTCACCTCTAGCGTAGTGAGCAATCCTTCACATCTATACACTACTGTCGTGTCTGCCTACACTGCACTCAACTGCCCACAGTGCATCCATGATGAATCATGAACTATTAGCCTATCCCTACTACTGACTCTCTATCCCTCTTGTGTTACCAAATCCCCTATACCAATCCACAACCCACCTATGTCCTACAATGCATAAATATTATCCAAACCAACACAATTGTACATTCTCCGTAAGCACCATGCTATAACCCACCATCTAATCTACCACTATGCTCTCACCGCCACAGCACAGTAGATCCACTGTCGCTCCCCTTAAATACATCTCACACTCTATGTCCACTCATTATCCATATCATGTCCACCTACTCCTCTGATCATCTGAACCCTACACTTCACCTGATCCACGCATCATCTCCCTTAAAACTGTGCCCACCCCCATCAACTGATACTCAGAGTGTGTCCTGTCATGTGTCATATGCCGCCACCTGCTATAACCTCCCTTCTGTGTTTAATACAGTTCCTCCAAATACCCAAACCTGTGTATCTCCTATTTCCTATTACCATGTGAGTCAATCCTTGTCTATCACCATGTGCCCACAACCATAGTCTCCTCTCCACTCATCTACTAGTAGGTCCACCTATCTCTACCTCTCTATTTGATCTCTCCACATAACACGTGTCTTATCATTCATCATCCACATACCATGAACTCATACCACCCACCTATCATATCTGTGTGTCATTCCACACTCATACCTATGCAGTTGTTCTTGTAGCTGTCTCTCCACACCTGTAATGCATACTTGTGTGTGCTCAGGTCTACACATGTACACGTGTCCTCTCCTAATCCCCTGTACGCTCTCTGCCTACTCGCCCTCTACATCAAAATATCTCAATATCACATGAAACACTTGTACCTTCTATGAACCTCAATCATTTCGTATTTGCTCTACACTACCAGACGTCTGCCAAGTACTAACTGTCACACTTCCCATTTAGTGATACCTCCCCGTTTCTCTTTGTCCCTACTACGCCCCAACTGTAGTCGCGAGCCACACACCAACTCACATAGAACTATAACTCCCCTGATCACCAACTGACTAGAACTCCATAAGTCATTCAACCTCTCTTCTGTCTATCAAGTAGCGCACAACATGAGTCAAATCCTATACCTTGCAGATCTAGATCTGCTATACGTATTAGCTGATCAGATCCACAGATCTTCTACACTACTCTCCCACGCCTCTTTTAATAACTAACCTCTGACACGATACTGTCATATATCTCACATCACTATCCGTCTACAAACTCATCCTACGTGTATCTTGTTGTATAGCCCTGTCATCGCTACTCTCTTCCTCTGTATCCGGTGAAATGACTATCCTGATACTCACCACGCGTGAACTGACACATCCACCCCTCTATCTATGCCAATATCACAAGACAACGGTATTCAACCGAGAATCCTGCTCCCCTTTACCTTAGAGTCCACTCGCAAATATGTGATCTCTGTAGCCATCCCCTCCATTACTTGTCACCATACATGTACTTCGTTTCATGTGTCCCATCCCCTCTAGTGTTGTCACTGCCTCTCCCCCGATTGTAGCTAATACTGCCCGCACCCCTCTCCCGATCCCCCTAGACATACCCACACTTGTGACCTCCTAGACCTCCCACTATAGTGCTCTATGCACATTCTTGTCCAGTAAGATTCCAAGTAATCTCCTATGTCTGTCTACCTCCTACTCCACCACAAACCCTCTATCCACAATTAGACACACATCAACCATCCTACATCACCCTCCCTCCTTTTAAACATCTCCATCCCCCTCCCATAAACCTCACACTTTATCACCCCGTGACCCTGACCTGTCTCATCCAACTGACATCCTAACAATATATCTACCTTCTGCCCCCTTCGCCTCACCTCACCTCGCCATAGTACTGATCCTTTCACTTGTCACCTGTGAGAAAGATAGCTCTCGCCTCCGCTACCTTGATTTCATCTCACTCAACGTGTCTATAACATACGTTCCTCCCATCGTGTCGAACACACATCAATATCCCAAATCACAATCACATGTACCCATCCGTCTCCTACCACAACCTAACCAATCATCATTAATACCCAAAATATCAATCAAATATAACCGTCTGCAGATATAATCACCTATCCCAGTATCATCCTGATGTTGACAGTATACATACACAACGCAAAATAACACCAAAGTCTACACATATTCACACAGTTGTATCACTGCATATATCCATATCCCACTTTCTTCCCTGTGCCACCTATCGTCACTCCCGAGATACAATCCCCCATGTCTCTCCACTTCACCTACAGTGCTCCACAAATACCCCAATCTACCATCTCTGATCACGATACTAGATGCTCACCCCACGAACGCACCACATACATAATAGACTTTCGATACATCCAACTATGCACGCAACAACACCTCATCTATTGAATTGATCTCATGTGTATTGTGCCCAAGTCAAACTTCCCCTATGTGTCTCATCTCGATTAACATTCTTAGTCACAACTTGCTATCTACCATGCCGAACATCAAAATACCTCCCACGCTAAGAAATATCCATGTATCCCAGATCCTGCATTTATCCTATAAATTGAATCTCATGTCACCCTATGAGATATAATTAATATGTGAACCAACAATCTGCACTAATCCCATCACCCCCATCTAAGTCAGACGTAACGCCGCTCACACCTACTGTATAGAAAACCACCTCCCACAATCAGAATGCTCACATAAGTATGTAGTCTCTCACACCCTAACTTGTCGCCCCTTGGTCCTCATCGCATCTCCTGTAGTATCATCAAACATCTCAGAGTTCGATACATGTAATTAAATCGATGTCTAAAGCGCGATACATGCCGCCAGTAGTGTAATATCCATGTTGTTCATTGTGAAGAGAAGTCGTAATAACCTATACCCCCCTTCAACACTATATGATCTTATCACCTTAAAAAAACCTCATCTCCGTTACATGAAATCCAGAAATTGTTGTCAAATTAGCACCATGCAACTTAACCTCTGATTCAGACCAATAGTACAATCTGCTTGTAAAACCCATCAAGTCTCCACTTAATCATCCCATCGAACTGTAAATATCAGTAACAAGCATGATATAGATAACCAATCAGTGTCCACTGACAAACTCCGTGTCATCCAATCTGTACCCAAATCTTGACTCTACTCCACCGATCAAACAGTGTGATGTCATAGAGTCCCTTGTCTCGTATATCGTCTACTCTCCACTCTTTACTCCTAATGCACGACTATAAACAACAATATACGATCGAGAATCTGTGAATTCTAGCCTATAACCTTAATTCTCATATATACTCCATATCGAGTCCCAGCTGAGTCTGTCTCTCACGCTATGATATAGCAATCATCAGCGATTACCTACTAAGATCCATCAGATCATTTTATATGCGCTGTACTAGACTATACACCCCCTAGATACAATGTTATCCTCTAGTTCATATCTACTTCTGTCTGTAACAAACCTATCTCATCCTCATAATACACATGTATCTAAGATATATCAATGTCACACATACAGTATAACATCTGTGTCTACTGTGATGTCTGCTATACCTGTGTATTCTCTCGTTGTGCCACTGCTATTCTGTCACATCACTCTCGATCCCTAGACTATTATCCACTATACACTCTCAAACATCCATGATACATCACGCTTGAGTGTTATAATAGTCGTCTTGACACTACCCTCTATGTCAATAGCATCGTTGCCGTGTGTGTTCTTTCTGTCCCCTAATCATATCCAACCTGTCTATGACCTCACTCACAGTCCCAAGATCTCAGACTGACTCTCCTACATGCATAACCATGATCAGTAACCATCCAACACTCCACATCATCATGAAAGTGCACTCGCCCTGAATACTACTCACACCTATGTCCTTCGTCGCCTCACACAGAGTTAGTATCATACAGTCTGTGTGTATGACAAAACTTGCGCCATCGACACTATTACGTGATATCATGTCATGTCAGTATCACACTCAGCTCGCTGTACCAGACACACCCTAAATAATCAACATGTTCCACTCACTGCGCACACCACACACAGACCTACTTGTCTGACCAGTGAACTTAGTGTGCATACTGATCCTGTGCACCCTGTTGTGTACAGAGCTCCTCACTTACAGCCTACATCATGTCCCTCTTGCTGTGTCTAATTCATAGCTACATCAAGATCACTGCGGAGTCTCCAAATGACTTATCGCCCAGTACATGTAAGTCTGTGATTGAGTGTAGTAATCTTCTCTACTCCCTGTGTGAACTATGTATACCCAGTACTCTTGTTACAAGGTCATCACTCTCACCTCATTCAGGATATATTATTTATACCAATGACACATGAAATGTGTGTGTCTTTCAGTGTAGACTGTACGTGCGTGTGTAACTAGACTCCACACTCACCTACCATGTAATCCTAGAGTCTAATCAATCGCTCTATGGTACACACGTAAGACACAGTGCCATGAAGCACGCCCATCTTCACCCCATCGCCACTATTGTCCTAACTCTTAAATACTCACTTGATCTTACTTCATTACATCACAAGTCAATATCTATCGATATCTGTATGATGAGTCGCAATCATTTGTGTAGGAGGATATTCTCCAGATATCGTCCCAAACCAAGAACCTATCCGCTACACTACTCCATTCGTGTTACTCATCACTCTCTATCCTCATTCCATACTCTAAACACAAAATCATACACCTAGACCTCGTCATTTGTTGTAAGGTTTAATCGTCTACCGCACCACTTCAACATATGTGAAGATAATTCTCAATATTCTACTCTGTTATCTCCTCGTAAAACAACAGACACTCGTAAATGTTGGACTACACTCACTACTATATCTGTATGTTGACAAATACTGTGTACGTCTCACCCACATACCCAAGTCCTCCATAGATGTAAGACTAGACTATGTGTCGTGTCTACCTGTACCACTCAACTTGAAAGTCGCTTACACATTCCCAGTCACACCCTATCAAGATCCGCTCCTGCCACTCTCTCTACACTACATACACACAGAGTACTACCTGCAGATCCACTCTCTGAGTGAAACCGTCCCTTCAGAACAAGATAGCACAACCTATGTAAACCCATGCCTTACTTCTCCCTGCAGACACAACGTCATACTACCAACAAATCTCAAAGTATGCAGTAACGATACCACCTCTCGTGTAGTCTCTCTATTCCTATCAATTGCACACACAAATAGTTTTCCTCTACACGCTAACTCAATATAACCTAACAAGACTCAACTAGACAATGTACTACCCTAAGTACGTTCGTGTCTCGAATGTCTGTCGTCCCCAAAAACAAGACTAATAGTATGTGTCACCCTCCACACACCATCTCATCTCACGCTCAACTCTAACACTAAAAAGTGTAATCAATTATGAAATCCAACGCACTGCCCTCTCATCAGTTTTATGTGTCCTCCCACTCGCACATTTAATGATACTGCAGATTAGACACACTTACTGCAACATGTTAATTCTCCACCAAGATAAGTTTAGTCTATAATTACTGATAATAATAGTCCGTGCCTAGTCAGTGTGTGATCAATCTGTCCACCATCTGACAAGCTCCTCTGTCGATTCACTCCTATCCCTTGTGCCAGAGACTATGCCTAAGACAAGTGTAAATGAGTAAGACTATCCAGCACTCCCCTGTCACATATATACACCTACTCAATCTGCCAATCACACTTACACACTCACAGTAGAGATAAGATCATATTGATTAGAATATATGCAGGTGATGACACTGATTCAACCTTTCCTCATTACTCTGATATCATTGTGCTACACGCAGTCAATCTAACCTTAGTGTACATATGACATCCTCAAGACCTGCGACCGCACTATTGTCACAACTGTTGTGCTGTATTGAGTCTGTGACTCTATTATATATGACCCACAATACACTAATCCATGTAGCACTCTATCACCAATATTTGTCTACACTCTTCAACGACAATACCTCACAGACCCGCCAGACGTCCACTGTACATTACTACAGCCCTTACTCAGTCAAACCTCGACCTTTTCCCAACATGATTCGATCTGCATGCGTACTATCTCTCACACCTTCAATATAATAATAACTCTCAACTCACCTCACTATCTCTCTCAGTCTCAACCATAAAGATATCTAGTCACTCACAAATGTCACCACGCTGCACGCTCAGCTCTATCACGTAAATTGTCATCGCATCTCCTAGATCACAAAACTGACAATCTATCAGAATGTAGAGATCCAATAGTGACATATAAACCACAATACTCCCTCTTCTCTACTACTCATATACCGCACACGTCTCTCCTCTAAATAAGATCTGTGATACGAGTCCAACACTACACTGAGAAACCCAACAGATATGTAATTACTATTAGAGTGACTCACTACTCATGATTACTAGTTCCAACTACACATTAGTGTCTCCAGAAATCTGAATATACTGTGTAATCCACCATAACTATGTGTCACACGCCGTCCCATCACCTCAAATTGATCTATGTCCTATCCCTGTATCAACATCACACTACACACATATAGATACTTACAAATACCCATTACTCCTATCTGCCTCAGATCTACATATTCACATACTCTGTTGCCACCCCCATTGTCAGTGACGTTACTCCCTCCAAACTACTTTGTACATCTCTACCACCCAGTAGTCAACTCGATCTAATTAGATCCATTACACACCTATGAATGTACGATGAGTACCTCTCTCTCCCACACTCCATCCCCTGACTGCCACCAAGAGACATTGAGTTGCTGCATCCATCTCACGCAATCTCCTAATCACTTCTCGCTCCATCCACTAGAGTGCTCAGCTCTCTCTCATAGAACAAACAGAGCGCTCGAGCTGTGCAATCGCACTACACGTACAGAACACAGAAGATCAACACACAGATGTTATACACACTACTATCCTAATCCACCAGAACTTGCTTCACAAGCCTACTAGTCCTCTCTCCTCCTTATATACAATATACATACCTACACTATGCTGAAGATCATGTATTTGAACAGATATATTCTTGTAAGATCTGTCATGTAACCCTCGCCTAGTGTACTATTGCACACTGGCTTCTCACTTGATACTCTACATACTCTGTGTACTGCTAGAGTCACACATATGCACGATCCTACTCTCTCCTCACTGACTCCCACACGCTGTAAGATGTCTCTCGAATTCAATCTGTCATCAGTGACTATGCTCTCCCTTCTGCCCATACCTATCTGCTCTTATCTGTGATGTCTATAGTAGTGTTCAAGAGTCACCAGTGCCATATCGCTCACCATAATATATCTATCACTAAGACAGACAATATGTGTATCACTATAATCCACTCTAACACACGTAATCACCGTGTCATCTCGCTGCCCAATATATCATGTTGTACCCTTATCTACCTGATCCACAGTGCTCATCAATAACACCACCTCCCACTCGCCAAATAATACCAATCAATGTCCTGTCAACGCTCTAGACCGTGCTACTCTAAATCACCATCATCCAGCCCACTGCCATAGTAACACTATCAATGCGATCACCTCAATATGTCTACTAAAACACTACATCTAATAACTCACACCGTATATAACATATAATTACTTGCCTAAAGACTTAGATCATCTCCACATAAACAAATACTCCGATCTCTCCGACACTCCTCTCATCCTTACTAGCTCCTGATTCTCAAGAATCATCATCTCTAGATCCTCTAAATATCAAGACACTAAAAGGAATATGATATAGTTCTCTGTAACTAAGAGTGACCTATACGGCGAAAACTTAGTAGTGACCTGTCCTTTGTGCGTGTGTCTACCTCTCTCAAAAATCGTGTAGAGGACGACAAGACTGTAAGTGTGTGTACAACTGCGCTTCGACGCCTCACTCTGCCACGCAAATCTAGTGTGTCATGTCTAATCTGTGTGTCAGTCATCTCCTCTGTGTCGCTCTCTGAGTGCAGTCTGTTGTGGCCTCCTACAACCGCGTCAGTATCAAAATCTCTATCCGCGCACTCCATGTCCGCAAACCGTGTAGATCATCCAATCTACAGAAGAATCCGCGTACCTCAGTATTGTCCTCATCATATACTATGCATGTGCCAGAGCGATATGTTAATCTGTAAACATGTGCTAAATGTTATCATGCGTGCCTCTCATGTTATATACCTCTCACTCCGCCTCTCCATCTCTCCGAGTGCTATACGCTATAAGATCTCATATAGTGCTCTGTAGAGAGACACCTAGCGGTTGAGATCTAAATATCTGATGTCTAGTATGATCTACCGGCAACCTACCCACTGAGAGCGATATACTTCACCCACAGGGATGTCCCTGTGTATACCAGCAACAATTCATCATTGTCTAGAGATTAATATACCAGCCGTAAACATGTAGTGTCGCCTTATGAACTGCTCTTGCGACTCCAGTAGACTTGTCAATGTGTCACACAGATACGTCACACTCACATCTACTCTTAATATATAATATAAACGTGATCCATACATATAACTCAAAATCAAAAGTGCCACACCTACAAATCTCTAGTGTATAGTTATGTGTATGAGACATCTCTCGTAACACAACCTGTCAATTAGACACCATCTCTCCCTGACTCTGTACATACACATTCAGCTTCTCACAAATCTCATCTGAGACTACCCCATAAAATAAATACAATGACACCATCAATCTCTTCTGTGATCTATTATCTAACTATCGCCTACCACAAGTAATACTCTGTACATCATAACTGAACCAACACAGTACTGATAGTGTATCACACTCATACTACACTAGTAACTTAGTTCTGCAGTCATGACAATCTAAAAGATCCATTCACTCAGTGACTCTACTCAATGCAGATCCCACAGAACTGTTAACTCCTCTCTCTATCAGTCAATCAGTGGCTCTATATCTCTCCTACGTACACATACCTAATGATCTTCAATCATGCTTAAACTTACACTACATGTATAACTTCCACCTACTAGTTGTCACCACCCAATGAGTAATAGACCCGCCCTACTACACCACATCAATTTGATCCAGTCATCTTAGTCTACTCACACCATCCTCTCCTCAGAGACACACAACTGTCGTCGCCAACCACATACTAACTGAGTCTCCTGCTATCAACGCCTAGCCAGTTAAACCATCTACATAGAAGATGCGACTGCACTTGCTCAGTTCCTGATCGTTCAAAACTCACATCAACTAGTCTCCTCAGCTTCTTATCCCTATCGGTAATTCAGTGTCGTCCTATCTCTACTCGCTCCTTCTCTCTAAAAGATCATCCCGTGTGAGTCCCAATTAGTGTCACTCCCTGACAATATCCAAGTACGCTACGCTCACCTTACTACACGATGCCTCACAGATAATCAACCTCATCTCAACTAATCTCCTAGTATATATCATTATCGTGCTCAACAACCTATAGTTTTCACTAGAAATAATAATCCTACAAACACTGTCAATAATTTCAGATAAAAGACACTTTATCTCTAGATGTCCGAACATCGCTCTCGCTACATAAATCAGCGCTCGACCTCAAGATGCACTACTCCTAGAACGTGCAACAACTCCGTTAATATTAAAATCCCCCCTACCACCCAACAATAACAAAACTTCCAACACATCTGTGCTCTACACTCTCTCCCACTAAGAACTATACGCTCTATAATCCTCGAAAGTGCTAACTAAATTGTAATGACACCTATCCTACTACACCAACAGGCTCTAACGCTAACATATGTGTATAACAAACCCTCTCTGTGACCACTCCCCACCTACTTCTTGTCCTAACCACTACGTCTTATTCTCCCCTACACGTCTCGCTTGTAGAGAGTGTGATCACACTATTCCAACAACATTCTCACCTTCAGCTACACCTAATAAGATCCTCCTCCTATCTGTAACAATCACATCATTACATCCAAGTGATAGTCGCTAAACAGACCTCTGTTATGTCGCTATTGAACTACACACTCTCTGTTTTGATACCAATCCCAGACTCCTCCTCACTGTGATCTCGCATCCAGACCTTCCTCTCATCCCACATATATAATATGTACTGATAGATCCTACTAAATTTACAGTGTGTGCTCTCAATAGATACTCTCTTGCAATCCATTACTCTTATCAATAATTTTATCTTTTTATGTACTAGTCCACAATGCATCCACCCTAACTCTCATACAAGACACTACATACTCTCTGATCACAACTACTATCACACTCACAATCTGTGTTGCAAAACACTCAAGATCACACATGTTCTCGTGCTCTGTGTCATCTCGTTACAACTAATGTTAGAGAATCTCTTCATCTCACGTCTCATCTATCCATGCTATGTGTCTCTAGATGATCGCAAACTATTCACCTAACTAACACTCATCACTATAGATACGCCGTGTAAATCCAACAGAACCTGAGAATATACAAATATTCTATGTGTTAGCATACATGTTATAATATCTGGTCCCTCTTACATATACTGAATAAGAGCGCCCGCGCCCTCTCACTAAGACAATTGAGTAGACTACAGATTCCACAAGCGCCTCCTATCCTATGTCAATTTTCAACTCACCCTACTATATAACAACTATCACTGATAATAGAAAAAATTGGTTTCGTGACTTCAAGACGTCATCCAATGAGTCTAGTTAGTAGAAAACTTCTCTGTCATAACACACTAACTAAACAGACAGAGAGGTGCTTCTATCCCTCAATATCACACCTATGTCCACGCCTCGCACTTCATCAATGTGTGATCACATAATCTATACAATACTACCAATAAAATATCCACTAGCCCTGTCTCTATAGAATCACCAAGATCATTCCATGTAGTGTGTCTCTCCAGATGTAATCTAAGACTCCTTTCATATCACCCTTAACACCAATCCATAGTATATTACATCTCCCTACAGATAATCTGTACATCCATGATCCTCTATGATTAACAGCTCCTACTACTATATCACTCTTATATCCTCCTAGAATAGTGTGCATTATTGACTCACTCCTCCATGTCTCACACACTACTCTAACACTCAATAATAGTCACAACAACCACCTAGTCCTATACCCAAATAAACAAACACCGAGCCCAATTCGTAGAGATGCATGTTAACCAATACTACACCTTCCATCAACACCATCACTCCAGCCAAATACATCCCTCATCCCTCTCCACACAATTAACCAATCTAATCGAACTGAGATGCTGTACTAGTCGCAGATCACCTATGACCTCTCAATTAATACGATATGCAATCAGACCATAATCCACCATTATATCTATGTCAATCGCAATATCAGGATCAACCACACATATCCGCTAATAATACACTCACCACTCCACTCTGACCTAATAGTCCATCATGTCCCTAAGAATACACACAGCACGCACACAAACTCTCGTACCCCTTAACTCTCTCTCAGACTCATCTTAAGCTCTTGTAAAACAAAACTATTACAAACTTCCATAACTACTCAACATGAGATCAACTTGCCCAATCATCACACTCGCTCATCAGCACATCCTACTACACCTCGAAGCCTTAACACGCACGATCACCCCTGTACACACACTATATCATATACCAACCATCTCAGAATATAAATAGTCACTACTACCTACTGATAATGCCATAGTACTCTTATACTCATATCCTATCTCTATCGCAACTCATACTCTAATCTCTCCCCTAGTGAGATACACCCTTGCATATATAACGCCTGACATCCAACATAGTAATAGTGTTGATCACACACCACAAGCTCATCGTATCTTGAAATAAAATCACTCACATCCCGTATGTCGCTTCACAATTCTTCTAGTTACAGTACATACGTCGATCTACTGTGAAGTAATAACACTTCAAATATTGTGAGGTATCTGTTTCGTGTCAAATAATCTGATCATTCCCACTCTGTCAGCTCACAGACGTCATGTGTGAATATATCCTCAAACAAGTAGACCACAACTTGACCAAAGATCCACCAAAACATTATAGAGCGCGCTTTATAGACATCAGCTGTGCATAGAATCTGTGATGTGCATCTCTTACTCTCTCTCGTCCGACAGTGCTGAGAGGAGTAATATGTTCTCGCTGCAAGAGAGACACTTCATCCACCCTTGACCAGTGTCAAGTCAAAGTCTCAGCTACACCACTGTCGTCTTGATCAACGTGTGTTCAACAAATCTTAACAAAGTATGCGTGATCTCCTGAAAATGTGTCAAGAATCTTTGTGCCGTTAACTAATATACATACCTGACAAAATCATCAATCCAATCACACGCACTCTCTCATAAATGTATATATGATTTATACACCTAAATTTCTAAACAGTCTTAGACACAAAGATTCTGTTATGAGTCGAAGTGTGTAGTCATTCTAGAACATACCTCTAACGAGAATTGACGTGTTAATGTCATCTGAAAGTTAACGAGTCATGTGCAAGTCCCAAAAGACTTATATCACTGCAGAGCTCCGATATTTTCATGTGAATCATTAGAGTCAGAGTACTATCTGACCGGTAGCCTATCCACACACGTTTAAATCTATGAATGTATGACGCACAATAGTAATCATTATTCGACAATAATAGTTAATTTGATCTATTGTGTGTCGCTTCCTTCTTGTTATCTAAAGATGTCAAAACCACCGTACACCATAAACTAAAATCAGAGCAGTGAAATCTCATGTGTTGGTACGTGTGTGCTCAACATGTTTTTATTTGTGTGTCTCCGGTGTGAGAATCTCTCGAAGTTCTGTGCTTCTTTAGAAATGTGTCTTCAGCATTGAGATCATCTAATATAAAATCAAACAATAATAACAAAACATACAAAACTCACCATGGAGTATGAGGTACCGATAGACAAGCCTTGATGCGAACGTAGAGGTTATGTATTGTGTGATCCACTCTAGTCCCATTCTCGCAGCTTCGTGACAGTCTAACCACCACGTTGCTCTCTGCTAAAGTCATCTGTCATGGCTGCACATGCACTCTCTGTCCTCGCTGTGATCAGTCTTTTGCTGATAGTGGTGTCGAGCTCTCTGCAGCATGTGGTCGTCCCTGCGCGTGTGTGTTCGCTGTGTCAGCACTAGCGCCTCGTCCTAGTCAGTGCTTGCCTAGTCGCATATATAACCAAAGTGTCTTAGACTATCAGTCCTCTAGAATTTGTGTTGTGTTCACAAGTGATGAGATGCATCTATTCTTTGCCTCGTATTGTTGATCATAGCCAGTCGTATACGCTATACGAAATCTACGAGCCCTAGCATAAGATCCGGCGCACGAAAGCATCGACAGGACCCATTCGATCCCGCGCTAAGACATGATAGCATCATCAAAACGTCAGCCGGGATCGCTACTAGAATATCTCTACATGTACTTGCTGCGCTAGATGCACGCCACATGCCGCGCGTCCTCAGATCGCTCTGACTTATCACCGAGATAGAGATCTCGAGGAGAAGGATTGATCACTCGCCCAACTACGACCTCTCCGCCGCACCTCGCACTAAGACCGTCTCCGCCGCTGACCGTAAACCTTGATCCTGATGCGCTCTTATTGCTAGCCTCGCAGACTCGTAATTCGAGCACTCATCGCAGGATCCGAAGACATGCGCTCACTCGCTATACTCTGATCCTCTGCCTTGCGAGCGCGCCTCGGCGCGAAGCTCGTCGTACACGCCGACTACACTATCAGCGCTCGCAGTATTCGGCGGCATGATTATACCGCATGCCGCTAGGACTATGACGATCTGCGACATTCGCACATATCAGCACTCTGTCGTCGCGCCTCATATAACATGGCCTGCTCCTACAAGTTCTTTAGCTATAGCTGCCAACTGTATGGCTGCTGTGAGATAAGCGCACTCTAGATATTGAGAGTCCGAGCTCCGTAAATCTGTAAGCAAAGGTAAGGTTGTTACCAACCATTCCTCGCGCTTCTCGCCTGTGTACTCCGATAGTGGCTACCTCTGCGAGTTCTATGAGAGGATGCTTCCTAGATGTGGATCTACATGATTAACTACTCCGTCCTCGCCATAAAGCGGACACTCGGTTGCGGTGAGCTCTCGCTCCCTGTATGTTCTATAAGATCTCATCTCGGCATAGAGTGCGTCTCAGAATATACTCGGTATCGCTCCACTGACTATTGGTAACGTCTCGCTCTACTACTGCTCTGAGCCACAACACAACGCCCTATGTCAATCTTGCAGCGCATCGATCCGGGTTGAGCTCGACGTATCATATATTGGACTAGAAGTTCAGAGCATCTGAGTCTCTATCAAGAGATCGATTCACTAAGCGTATTTGTGTTTGAAGAATCTTAGGGACCGAATGTACAGCTCTTGATGCGTTCCGATCAAAGATGTGAGAGTCTCACCTGCCGCAACACGTCTAGAGTCCTCGTCGACAGAGTAATTTATCTCACGTAGGTAGTTGTTATTTGTATACTTCTCTCGCGCGCGTCGTGCTACTGACCACCTGTAAATTATCTCCTCAGCCTTTGGCACGAAACACTCAGTCACTATCGGCGCTCTGTCTAAACGCATTGCTTTCATTCTCGTATCGATACTACATTGCACTATTCGGCTATCTATAATCTTTGTGATGAAAAGAATGCTTCCTTCGAGTCTTGCCTACTATAACTTGATTGCTGCGTGGATTTTTGTTGTGTCTTGGATCTTGTCTCTCGCGTATCTCTGCTAGGCTATCTATCTCTTCTGTGTAGCGAATGTTCTCTAAGCACGCTGTCGCGTCACGCGTTTGATTCGTAATACACTAGCATGCACCACTCACACTCATGTCTCGCCAATCCTTGAATCAAGTGCCGCTGGACGTTGATTTCTCTAAGTCCAAGTGTGCTCCTCGCTGCCTATCTGCTGTTTGAGCGGGCACTAACGGACAAGACGTTCGGCGCCAGGACGCTCACGCTAGTGGTCGTCATCTGGCTCTGCTGAAAGGTCAACGCTCTTGACTATGCACTATCCTGTTAGCGCGCACATTTTGTGGGTTCTATGAACGCTGCAATCTACTCTCTCATGTCGGTGGGATTGAGGACGCAGTATGCCGATTGCCTCAGACACGCTTGGTCTTGCGAGAAATTTGGGATGTTTCGCTAGAATCAGTCAAATGTGTCGAAGGTAAGTGGCTAAGGCTTTGATGCTACACTTCATTAGAAGGTCAATCGCTTGCTACTTCCCCGCGGGAATTCTCTGTGGTTGCCCCTATCCATTGGGCGCTTAGAGAATGCTCGCTAACCAACATGACTTAGGACTGAAATGAACGGAACCTTCGCGCGCATGCTATCTCACTGCTGAGTTTTGCAATAGAAGAATCCACACGTCCTCGTGCTATATCGACCGCTCTATCGCGATCACCTCGTACGGTTCTATCGCCAGCTGTTGACATCTCGGCCTTGCAGCTAGTCACTCTAAGTAGCGCCATCGGCGCCACCGGCGACATTCCGCATGTCGTCCTATAGTATGCGTTGTACATCTAACGACGTGATGGTTGATCGACTTATTCCTCCGCTGGGCTCCCCTAACGCGCATAATATCACTAATCCATCTGGGTCGCTTCGTCGTTGCCACACAGTTCTGACGCACAATACGCCTGTGCATTTCGGTCATTAAGTTGCTATGGAGCACTGCTTAGTAGACTGCTAGAAACTCGAAAGCTTTTAGCAAGGCCTCAGTCGAGGAAGCTGGAGAATCATCCCTCAGGCTGCCGAAATAGTAGTCCGGTAAAGCGATCAATCAAAGGCTTTAACTCATGTCCTAAACTTTCGACTGAATAACCAAACAGCTACGGTAATGCTTGAGCCATGGCCTTACCGCTCACCCTAATGATGGGAAACTTCCTTTGCTGCTCGAACTCGTTGTTTGATACTCTCATCGTAGTGCGTGTTAGAATACTAATGTCAAAGCCTGTAGAAAGGTTAGAAAGTCTGTGTGTCATAGGTATGTTAGGGAGAAGAATGTCGGCTACTGGTGCTATCAACGCCTAGCCATCTCGTATTGTTCTGATTCGCTGGTGAGCAACGGTTATATGAACGGATGACACTATCAGAAGCACTTAAAGCTAAGGAAGAAGTTTGGAAGACAGTTCATGCTCGAGCTTATTCTACTTAAGGACGCTAAGCCGAAGGGTCCGAATGTGGTAACTAGTAAGTTTATGCTAATACACTGATATGCCTTCTGTTTTTTCAGCATTCGGGCCTTTGATAGGCAGTTTTTTGAACTATTGATTTAGTTCCAACTTGCTCGATACAAAACTGATTAAATTAGAGATAGTTATGAAAGTAGAGTTAGCATAATACAAAGGTATCGGTCAGTACGAAACACCCTTTTTTGAAAGGCTCATGCACTTTGAGTTTAGTCGCAACACCACTCATTTTCAAAATCCCTATCCTTCAAGCCAGATCCTGAGCTTCCTGCGCCACATTTGCGACCCTCATCATCGCTATGGATCTCGCTTGACCAAGCCACGTGCTGCTTCTCAGTTACTACGCACCGAGGAACACGTTGTTTGCTCTATAACGCTATGAGTCCAATAGACGTTAATCCGCTCTGCAGGTGCGCAACAGGTGGATCTCACGATTCGAGGTTATTTCATTGTATTCAGCCCGGCATCGGCACAGTTGAGCAGGTGTCAACTTGTTTTGGCCACATGTTCACGAAGAAGAAGTCACGACACGCGCTAGTTCAACCTCTCTTCGGGATCACGACTCCGTGCCTGCTCTCATGCGCTCGTGACTTTCTGCTTGTTTTCGTTAGGGAGCAGAGTACCACGCGACCGCCCGCCCCACAACTCGCCCGCCTCGCGCACGCTCTGATTTCCGCCGCATACAGCCTCTCTGCTAGGTGAGGAGCAGCTGCAATCTCTGCTATGCACCCACCACTGCCCTCCCCTCTATACACACCCATTATACCTCCGCACTCTCGGCAACCGAGTACTCGCTATAACGAGATACCTGCAGTTGTCAGTACAATAGCATCCGAAGTTACTTGGAATAGAAAGCGATATATAATTTTGTGAAAGTATCTATACACGTCACAGTGACACCGTGCCGAGAGACAAGACAACTTCACAAATATCTCTCGCGTCTTGATGATATATCAGCTCAGTATACTCTCTGATAGAACGCTCTACTTACGCCGATGTGCATCTATATGATCCCCCCTTCATTCTGCCGATGCTCTGATGCTCTCCATCGCCTACTGACTCTAGATAAGAATCGCCGTTGATCACCCGCTATTTGAGAATGCTACGCACTCGCACCTATATCCCTTCAGGTCTCAGAGTTGCATCCACTCGGTTCTAGCGACCGCGCGCCTGTTTTCAACGACTCCTACGAACGTCCGACCGCTGTTGTTCACTGGACTCCGCCACCACAATAGATTCGCCGTCCTCTTCTCACCCTCGAGGAAGCACCTCTCCTCTGATCCGCATAGGATCCTAGATTTGTAGAACACTGATCGACGCCGCTCACCAACCCCCCTAGAAGCGCTACCCCACATATGATGCTCCGCTTGCCAACTACCACCCAGGAATGCCCTCCTTGAGAGCCGCCTCGCTGCCACCATAATAGCCTGCCTGTGCGTCCAGTCACGCGCGCCCCACTCGATTGCACACCAGTGCATACTGACAAGCCACCCCTATCCACTTGATAATACCTCGTCGCTACCATACAGTCAGAGTCTCATTACGAGGAACGTACCCTTTGATGATCGCCCACTATTCCACATCGACCCACGCTACGCGCTCAGTGAGCCAACTGAGCAGCACTCCGGGCATCGGATTATTATGGCTGCTTACTTATCAGCGAACCCGCACGAGCTCTTAGCGCTCACTCACGCCACTCGTTCTTTCTACTCCCGCGCTCTCTCACGCTTAAGCCACACTTCATACCACTTTCCCATCACTTCCTCGCGCATCTGATCCAGTGAAACATAAGCTAGGAGATGATATAGCTTTTGTAGAGAGAGACGCTGCTAGCCTCGAGAGCTTCAGTCCAACTGCAGAGCGAAAAAGTAGCGCCTGGCCGCTGCTTTACCATCACACGGAATATACTTCTCCCATTTCCTCGAGTACCACTCCACCTCAATAGTCTCACTTGGTACACGGCGCGCTAACTTCCGCGTATCCAACGAGATATTCACAGGCTGTCTCCTGCATCACACTTTAGTTTATTCCTACCCGCCCGCGAGAACACCGGCCCGCGGGTTTTCCCTTCGGAGCACAGCCTGCTCACGCAACTGCAGTCACCTCACGTGCTTAACCCGGCGCTCTCAAGACAAGTACCAGTCTACACTTGCCAGCCGTGCGCTCTACCGCTTCTAGCTTCTTTCAACTCAGCAGCATCATACGTCAGCTTGAAAAAGAATATCAGGCCCACTCCGACGACCGTAGAACTCCGCACTTCACGCCCTATAACAGAACAAACTTCCGTGTTCGACCACGTCACATTTACCCTCTTCGGCAGCGCTCTCTCTCATAAAAGTTAGTCCATATAGATACCCGTCACCGCACCCGCTTTCAGAGACATCTCTTTCGTCTAGATACGATCACTGAGGCTGAGATCACACACTCGACTGATCCTTGCACACTGTTTCTCTTTCACTCCTCGCCCACGCCCACTCCCCGTTGACTCGTGCGCTTCGAGAGTGTATCCTGAAGAGCAGACGGAAAGAAACGTGTCATCTCAATCTGATCTCTCATCCATCCTACTCTCCACGGAGTGTAACCCACTCAGAATCCCCGTAAGAAAACTATACACGTTCCGGGAGAGACGAATTGAATAGCCACCCCTCACTATCATACCTGAGCTCCATCTAGAACCCACTAGCAGACCCACACCCGTTTGCGACTCACTCTTCCAGAATATCTTCCTATAAGCGTCCACGCCCCCTAGCCTGCCCATCGCGCTCCCGCTATTCTGTCATCTCCCCCGCTCTGTACTTAGGGAGCATCGAAACCGCCCGTACAACCAGGGCCCTCATTCCGCCTCTCCCTGCTACGCCCTATCTCCCACGGGCACGCTGCTATCACGCGCGACAAAAGCCACATAAGTAAATCCCGTTGCCTCGACCAGTTGACATTCACTAAAGGATCGCTAAGCACCTTTTAGTTGGATCACTTATACACCTTACACTAACGGCTAGGTGACGGTGTGCGCCCGTCTCATTGTATACTATTCTTCTCCCGTTCGCGAATCAATCTCACTTTTTCATATCTTGACTTGCACTTCTATCACTACTCCTCTCTCGCTACATATCTTCTTCATCTCCCTAGCTTCCATTTCCAAGTTCCATCATATTATAAGTGACAAGTGATTACTTGTTACCCGAACGAAAGCTTGGGCCGTTCATTTCTTCGTCCTTAATGATAGCCTCCTGAATACTCCTTATAATGTTCTCATGACTTCATGTTCTTGGACTAAATCAAATATCAACGATGAACACTATTATGACGAACGTATCAAGATAGGGCTTGATTACTCGGTTCAATCAAGTCCATAAACGGCAGCAGGCGTATTAGTCATCTTAACGGCATTCATTGGAACTCAAAGTGACCATACGAGTTCTAAATGCAGTAATCAGAATGTCTTCCTCTTTAATTTACGTATCGGTGATATACTGATCGCAGTTCGATCTTGAAACTACACGCTAGAACCTTGCAACTGGTCAAATAAATCATCAATTCTCGAAAGAGGATAACGATTCTTGATAGTCAACTTACTCAACTCGCGATAATCTATACACATCCTAAAAAGATCATCTTTCTTCTTCACCAAACAAAATTGGTAGTGCTCCCCCTCGGTACGAATCTTAGATGAATAAATCCTTTCTCCATACATACTCTTGCCAATTGTATGACAACTCTTTCATTCAGACGGGGCCAATCCTATATGGTGAACGTGGCATACAGGCAGTGCTCCCAGAACTAGATCGATTCGAAATATTCAACTTGCCCTCGGCGTGGCAGTCTGGTAACTCCCAAGAAAAACCTCAGGAAAGTCACCTATTACAGGCACGTCTTCCTTATACGTTTACTCCTTCGACTTATTCTTCGTAACTTGTTGCCAAAATCAAGTGACAACCTTGCTCAACGTACTTACGGGCCTTAATACTTGATATAAAACTTTCAATCGAGATCCACCTTGTCACCTTCAACCGATTAACGTCTTTTTCTCAAGAAAATTATTAAAAAAACACTAAACAAAGGTATACAACAACTTTCTCGCTTAGACGATAACAGCATCGTGCTTGACAAGCCAATCCATATCGATGATGATGTCAAACGTACCAAGCTCAATCGGCATAAGATCGATTTTGAAAATATGGTTCACTAAACTCAAAGTGCAACCTTTCAAAATAGTGTTCGTACTACCTATCCTTTTATTAGCTAACTCTACTTCATAACTATTCCTTATTATAATCGGTTTGATATTCGAGCAATGAACTAATCTAGTGTTCATAAAAACTCCATCAGAACCCGAATCAAATAAAACAGAAGCATATCAGTTATTGCATTAAACGTATAGTAACCATTCGGACCCTTCGGCTTAGCGTCTTATAGAATAGCTCGAGCAATGAACCTTCTCCAACTTCTCTTGCTTTATTCTTCTTCGGACATCAGTTCCTAGTATGACCTTGCTCACCACAATCATAACAAGTCAGATGGGCTGAGCGGTTTAGCACAAGTAGCAACATTCTTTCCTACAATAACCTTGACTGTGTCTACCTTTCTACCACTTGTGACATTGATCGTACACGATACTAACATGATGAGTTAAACACATTCACTCAAAGCGAAGTTTCCCATCTTTTAGGAGCGGTAACATGCTCATGCTTTACTTGCTTTTGGTTATTCTGATACAAAGTTTGACATGAGTTATCCCTTGATTTCCCTTACAATACTTTGCTTCACCTTGGTGATTCTCCCACTTCCGCTTCTTTCTTCTTGAATTCTTTCATTTAGCTTGCGACTTCTGCTCCAATAACTTATGAGTCATACGTAAGCTTTGCTCAAATTTGCAAACTTCACCTTGGATGTTATCGTTTTAACCCTCGGATATAAGCGATCACCTTCACTCTTTTTGTTCAACATTCTTGGACACATCTATGCAAGCTCATTGATATTTTAAGTATAGCAAAAATGTCATTACTCCTTAACCTTCCAGTTCCACAACTCATTCTCCAGACGTTGGATTTCTTCTATTGGGCAAAACTCAGCCGTTATCAATAGCTCATTCAGTTAATGGCTCTTTGGTTCACATTCTTTCTAAAACCCAATGTTGCACCATTAGATTCACAGTAATAGCTGGACCTTTTCTAATGTAGTAGCAGCAAACTTACCTTCTTACCTTCTACACATTTACTGATTCTAAAAAACACTCTCAATTTATCTCAAACCATCTTGTATTCAATAGCTCCTTCAAATCCACAATAAGAAAGTAGGATTGCTCTTCATAACCCAGCAAATGTCCACTAACGGATAGCAGGTTTGCAGTGTCTTGACCTTTCACTAGCCTAGATCCACTTAGCGGTTCCAGACCTTCGCTTCGCCTTTCCCGCTCCGAGCAATAGCTAGCATCAACAACTTTCCTTAATCATTCTTCGCCTTAGCTGCTTGAGTCATAGGTGCAGACTATTGGAGGCATGATTTTGTTACATCACACAGAAAAAACAAATCTGATAAGCATTCTTAAATGCTATATTATAACGGTTACAATGACATATCATCACAAACAACATGTCACCACTCAAGTAGTAATCAAAAGATAGTCATTTATTTTTCATCACAAGAGAGTTAATACATAGTTGCATTGTTTCATAAAATGATACAAATCGTTACAACCAATAGTACTAGTTCTACTAACTGAGGATTCAGTTTAGTGATTACACAACAAAAGAAACTACAAATGAAACTAGACTACTAAGATGATTTCTCTTCACGACTCTTTCGGCGATGAACTCTTCACATCTTCGATCGGAACATCAATAGCTTCATTCGGTCTTTCTTCAAACACAAATCCCTTATGAATCATCTCTTGATAGAACTCATGAGCTCGAACTCTAGTCCAATAGAGATCTCTCTCAACTCGTTCATTCTGCATATGAAGGAATGTGTTGCTCAACTTTGCTTCTTCAAATTCATTCTTTAATTTCTTACACTCAGCTTTCTCTTTAACATTACCGAGCTTCTCAACCAACCTTTCATGGAATTGTTTCCTTATCACTACACTAGAACACACTTTCATTACCCAAGTCCAAAATTAACTTGCCATAAAACTTATCCTTTGCCTCACTTTTCTTCTCGACCAATGCATACGCCGTCTCGCGACCACACAGTCGTCTCAAAAAATTAACCATTCGACCAAAAAGAGAGTCAATGTCCCGTCTCATGAAGCCAGGTAGTAATCTATCACCATCCTCTCGAGGAATAGCGGCAGTAGACGATTCACCTACCTCATAGACACTAACAGGAACAGTCTCATCCTCATGCTCAATTGGATTCTCACCTCAATTCATCATCAGGTTTAGACTCAGAAGCAGGCGGCGGAGGATTAAGGAATCCACCTTCTTCATAGGATATGTCAACTCTGACTCATTTCATCTTCCTCAATATTTGAAATTCTTATCATCTTCATTTTCTTGAGGATCTTTTTCTTCCTCAAATTCATCTTCTTTCGGGTCCTCGTCTTCATCTTCTAAGACAGGCTCGGGAACAACAGGAACATCGTTGTGTTGATTTGGCTCAACAACGGGCACCTATTTCATGTTCACGTTCTTTCATGATAATTTAGGAAAATATCATATAATACTTACTTAATAGCATATCACTTCATATTATCGTTCAATAGCGTTCCAACGATAATACTATTATCAAATAACAGTTCGCATCCAAGCGTTAACCAAACTAAAATTTACAATTCGTGAATCTTTTTCAATCCGAATATATCTCGATTACATTTCAAACATATATAATGATAGTTATATATTACATCACATAACATTCTAGCATACACACATGCTAAAATGCACCATTACATAACACTTTATGCATCGACTAAGGGCATAATTTTATCCAATCACATGCCATAGTAAATAAAGGTGTAAATTATTTAACCAATTATCATAACCTATAATACATAAATATACTTACACGTAACAACTTATAAATGTAACTTACATGTAACCAATGGCAACGAGGAGTCTTGGCGTGCGTGTAGAAGCGTTATAGTTTAGGTTTTCCAAAAAGACTCGACCCATTTCTTTGTTACCCTTAGGACTCTTGCTATTACTTTGACATCTAAAATTAATTACAATCCGAGTTTTGAAAACCAACCCTATTACTCTTATAACCGAAGCTCAGATAACCAATCTGTTACTCCCGACCTTAGGGGCATCGGATTGCATAGTGGAAATTAGCGATTTGGTGTTTACTATATAGCATCCTAATTAGGTTTTAGGCATTATTGATTAATACATTGAACTTATATATGAGTTATTCACTGACTTGGAGAAAAAATATGATTCAAATATTATGCATTGTACACTTGTACATACGTTTGAATGTTCACTATATCATTTTATATGTTATACATTAATATAAGTGGGGTTTTATGTAAACGTTAAGTTTTTATTGTTGTTTTGATTTATAACGTTTTGAAAAGTACGTTAAATGCATAAAGTACTTAGTATAAATGATATTTGGATATAGACTTGACATATTTGGAGGATATTTACATGATATAAACATAGTTTATAGATGCATTGGACTAGAGGTTGCGTGAGCATCGTTTATTAGAGAAAGCAATGTTATGTTGCATAATGAGATCAAGCAAAAATTTTCCTTGTAAAAGGTGATATATTTATAATAGATGGATATTACATTGTATCTAGTTTAATAGATGAATATTTACATTGATGAAAATTGCGGGTTGTTATATATGAGGCCCATTCATAAGAACACAGCATTTAAAAACAGTAATATTAATCAAAGGGTTTTATATTGTTGTGAGTAAAGAAATTTAATCCTGCTAGGCCAAAAAGCTAGTAGTTTAGTGCTGTTAAGGGAAATAATGTTAATTGCTGTTTAGGCCTCAGGCTTGTTGGGGTTAGAAAACCAAAGAATAATGTTTCTAGACATGTTCTTAAAAATACAGTGCATCAATCACCTTAAATAACGTTTAATATATTGATGCACAAGGCAGATCCAAGTCAGTAATGGCTTGGGTCCCCAAAAGAAACTGATTTTCTTACCTAATGTATAGGGAAATCCATAAAATAGATTTACAGGATCAAGGAGTGATTGATAGTGGATGCTCAAGGCACATGATAGGGAACATGTCCTATCTTACAGACTATGAAGAGATAGATGGAGGATATGTTGCTTTTGGAGGGAACCCTAAAGGAGGGAAAATCACAGGAAAAAGGTACCATTAAAACTGGTAATCTAGATTTTAAAAATGTGTATTTTGTGAGAGAGTTAAAGTTTAATCTCTTTAGTGTCTCACAAATGTGTGAATAGTGTTGTTTATAAGGACACTGAATGTATTGTTTTATCTCCAAACTTTCTGTTAATTGATGAAATTCAAGTTTTACTTAGAGTTCCTAGAAAGAACAATATGTATAGTGTTGATTTAAAGAACATAGTTCCTAAATGAGGTTTAACTTGCCTTTTTGCAAAAGCCACATCTGATGAATCTAAACTTTGGCATAGTAGGCTAGGTCACTTAAATTTTAAAACCATGAATAAATTGGTTAAGGGAAATCTTGTAAGAGGTTTACCTTACAAACTTTTTGAAAAGGATCAAACCTGTGTTGCTTGTCAAAAGGGAAAGCAGCACAGAGCCTCTTGTAAGTCTATAAACAGAGAATCATCAATCTTTCCTTTACATTTGTTGGCTATTGGACTTGTTTATTTGGTTCCAACATTCGTAAAAGCCTTGTGAAGAAATGTATTGCCTAGTTGTTACAGTGATTATAGTAGGTTTACATGGGTTTTTCTTTCTAGCTTCAAGGATGAGACTAGTGGCATTCTTAAGTCCTTTATAACTAAGATAGAAATTCTAGTAGATCACAAGGTTAAGGTGATTAGATGTGATAATAGGACTTAGTTCAAAAATAGAGAGATGAATCAGTTTTGTGAGATGAAGGGTATTTTGAGACAATTTAGTGTAGCTAGAACTCCTCAACAAAATGGAGTTGATGAGAGGAGAAATAGGACACTAATTGAGGCTGCTCGAACTATGCTAGCTGATTTTAAGTTGCCAACTACTTTTTGGCGGCAGGAAGCAGTTAATTCTGCTTGCTATGTGCAAATAGAGTGTTAGTAGTTAAGCCTCACAAGGACCCCCTTTGCATTTTTCATGGTAGAACACCAACTTTAAAGTTTATAAGACCATTTGGCGTGTCCTGTCTACCATTCTAATACTATAGACACTTGCTGCAAATTTAATTATTCTCAAAATAATTATATAACCCTTGCTTGATGTAAACATTTAATTGTTTGATGCCCGTTTACATTGAACGCTAATTTTTAGCTTACGCGATTTAAACTTAATTCATAAAATTACAAGCAAACGCGTACAACACTAAAAATAAATAGCATAGTTATCGACGTCGTCAAAGACTTGAAAACACAGGGTGTTATAGAAAATCTAGTAGATCACAAGGTTAAGGTGATTAGATGTGATAATAGAACTGAGTTCAAAAACAGAGAAATGAATCAGTTTTGTAAGATGAAGGGTATTTTGAAACAATTTAGTGTAGCTAGAACTCCTCAACAAAATGGAGTTGCTGAGAGGAGGAATGAGACACTAATTGAGGCTGCTAGGACTATGCTAGCTGATTCTAAGTTGCCAACTTAATACTGCTTGCTATGTGCAAAATAGAGTGTTAGTAGTTAAACCTCATAACAAGACCCCATATGAACTTTTTTATGGTAGAACACCAACTTTAAGTTTTTTGAGACCATTTAGGTGTCCTGTTACCATTCTCAATACCATAGATCACTTAGGCAAATTTGATGGTAAGGCAGATGAAGGTTTCTTTGTTGGATACTTTTTGAATAGTAAAGCCTTTAGAGTATTCAATAGTAGAACAAGGATAGTGGAAGAAAACTTGCATATTAGGTTTAGTGAAAGTACACCTAATGTTGTAGGTAGTGGACCAGATTGGCTATTTGATATTGATGCACTAACAAGAACAATGAATTATGAGCCAATTGTTGCAGGTACACAGTCTAATGGTTTTGTAGGTATAAAAGCAAGTGATAATACAGGTCAAGCTAGAAAGGAGACATAACCTGTCAAAATTACATTTTGCTACCATTATGGACTGTTGATCCACCATTTTTCTAAGATCCAAAGAGTTCTCATGATGATGGATCCAAACCTTTAAGTGATGATGGAAAGAAGGTAAATGAAGATCCAAAAAAAGATAGTGAATGTAAAGATCAAGAGAAGGAAGATAATGTTAACAACACTAACACTGTTAACACTACTGGCACAAATGAGGTTAATGTTATTGGTGGAAAAACAAGCATTAAACTTCCATTTGATCTAAATATGTCTGCTTTTGAAGATTATAGCATATTTTACTTCTTAAGAATTGATGAAGATGATGGTGCAGATGCTGACATGAACAATCTGGATACAACAATCCAAGTCAGTCCTATTCTAACTACAAGAATTCATAAAGAACATCCTCTTGATCAAGTGATTAGAGATTTTCAATCAGCTACACAAACAAGAAAGATGTCATAGAATTTAAAGGAACATAGGTTTGTTAGTACTATTCAACAAAGAACAAACTATAAAGACCATCAAAACTACTTGGTTGCTTGCATTTTATCACACGAAGAACCCAAAAAGGTAATTCATGCATTGAAGGATCCAAGCTGGATAGAGGCTATGCAGGAAGAGCTTCTACAATTCAAGTTACAAGAAGTTTGGACTTTAGTGGATTTACCAAATTGAAAAAGGGCTATAGGCTCTAAATAGGTTTTTAGAAATAAAAAGGATGAAAGGGGAATTGTGATAAAAAAATAAAGCAAGATTGGTTGCTCAAGGGTACATACAAGAAGAAGGGATTGACTTTTATGAAGTCTTTGCCCCTGTTGCAAGAATTGAATCAATTAGGCTATTTTTAGCTTATGCTTCATTTAAAGAGTTTGTGGTGTATCAAATGGATGTAAAAAGTGCTTTATCTCTATGGGAAGATTGAAGAAGAGGTGTATGTATGTCAACCTCCAGGATTTGAAGATCTAAACTTTCCTAATAGAGTATACAAGGTTGAAAAATCACTGTATGGACTACATCAAGCTCCTAAAGCTTGGTATGAAACCTTGTCAACATATTTGTTAGACAATAGGTTTCAATGAGGGAAAATTGACAAGACCTTATTCATCAAAAGGCACAAAGGTGATATTTTGTTGGTCTAAGTTTATGTGGATGATGTCATCTTTGGTTCAACATAAAAGGAGCTACGCATTGCATTTTAGAAGTTGATGCATGAGAAATTTCAGATGAGTTCTATGGGAGAACTTACATTCTGCTTGGGATTACAAGTGAAGCAGAAGAAGGATGGTATATTTATTAGTCAAGATAAATATGTTGATGAAATTTTAAAGAAATTTAGGTTTACTGAAGTCAAGACTGCAAGCACACCAATGTAAACTCAAAAGCCTCTGCTCAAGGATGAAGATGGTAAAGAAGTAGATGCTCATATTTGTTGGAATTAAAAGCCTTCTTAATGCTGCTAGTATTACTGCTGCTCATATCAAAGTTAATGCTGCCAAGTTATGTTAGTACTGCTCAAGAACTTCAGAGAAAATGCTAAGTATTTGTTAGTACTGCTAGTGTAAAGTTACTACTGTTAGTGCATATTAGTGATGCTCAGAGACTTAGAAGAAAAACTGCTAAGTAGTTACTACTTCTAGTACAAAAGTTACTATTGTTGGTACAAAGTTAATGCTGTTGAAGGAGTTAATGCTGCTAGTGAAGAAATTAGTACTGCTGAGTTAGTTAGTACTGCTTATGTGATTTATATGAGTTATTTGTGTAAAAGATATGTATAACTTTGGATTCAGAATCAACTACTTAATTATGGGTACAATTTAATGCATACCAAGATCTTTATTGATAATAACAGTACTATTTGCATAATTAAAAATCATGTTTTTCATTCAAAACAAAGCATATAGAGATCAGACATCATTTTATTAGAGAATGCAATGAAAAGAAATTGATTCAAATGGTCAAAATCCATACTGACAAGAATGTTGCAGATTTGCTTAAAAAAGCTTTTGATGTAAGTAGATTTCAATATTTGACTTGTTAGTATTAACTAGAGACTAACAGAAATGGGAAGGGGGTAACGGGATGAATCGCTAAAGTCATTTATTCTCTTTATGTTTTTGTAGAGTTTTGTATGAATTGGTACTGTTATTTATGTCATTAAAAGTTTCTACTGTTAAGTATAATTAGTACTGCTGGTTATACTTAATACTGCTGAGTTACTACTGTTAGTTATACTTAATACTGCTATGTATAATTAATACTGTGATAATTGTGAAAATTGCCATGACTTGTATTTTCTTGGTTTTTGGACTAACATTTTGCAGGAAAAGCAAAGAAAAGTGTTAGATTAATGATGGAAAAGCTTTTTGGAATGGAATTGGAGTTAATACTGGTGACTCAAAGTTAATGCTGCTAGGCATAACTTACTACTGCTGATTCTAAGTTAATGCTGCTAGGCATAAAACTTACTACTGCTGAGTTACTACTGCTGGTTCTAAGTTAATGTTGTTGAGGGTATTTTCATAAATACTTCGATTAAGGGTTTCAATAAATCATTTAATCGATTTCACTCTTTCAAATACTCTCTAATCATAAACCCTAACTTAATTTTATCATTCATCATCAAAACCCAACACAAATGTCGAATCTAAAGTTTGCAGATACTCACAATTTGCTCGCATTTTTGTCTAAACCCGCAGAAAGTGAAGGGTTTGAACAAATTGTGGATTTTCTGAATGCACTAACCGTTAATCCCACTATATATACTTCGTGTATTGATCAATTCTGGGCTACTGTCAAGGTCAAAACTGTTAATGGTGAAGTACAGTTACATGCCCTAGTGGATAGAAAGAAGATAATCATAAATGAATCAACTGTTAGAAGAGATCTTCAACTAGAAGATGCTGAAGGTATTGATTGTTTACCAAACTCTACCATTTTTAAAGAACTTACAAGGATGGGGTATGAGAAGATTTCACAAAAGCTTACTTTTTATAAGGCATTCTTCTCTCCATAATGGAAATTTCTAATTCATACTATTTTACAATGCCTAAGTTCAAAGACTACTGCATGGAATGAGTTTAGTAGCATTATGGAATCTGCAATTATCTGTTTAGCTACAAACCAGAAGTTCAACTTTTCAAAACACATTTTTGAAAGTATGGTTAGGAACTTGGATAATGTGTCTGGAAAATTTTTGATGTATCCAAGGTTTGTACAAGTGTTTGTGAATCAACAACTTGATGGGCTGCCAAGTCACAAGAGAATTTATGATGCACCCTCTCACACTAAGAAGATATTTGGAAATATGAAGAGGGTAAGCAAAGGTTTTTCTTGTAGAGTAACACCTTTGTTTCCAACAATGGTGGTACAAAACCAACAAGAATTGAGTGAAGGTTCATCAATTCCAACTGATCCCCATGATACACCCACCATTATTGAATCATCAACTCAACCTCAAAAGACTCAAAAACCTAAGAAGCCTAAGAGAAAGGACACTTAGGTACCTCAGCCTAGTGGTCCTACAGACATTGTTGCAAATGAGGTTGTCCATAAGGAGTTGGGTGACAGTTTGGTGAGGGCTGCCACTACTGCTTCTAGCTTAGAAGTAGAGCAGGACAGTGGTAACATAACTAAGACCCGATCCAAGGCAACACCTAATGAAGCTGGTTCCTAAGGAACTACTTCAGGTGGTGGTCCCAGGCGCCAAGAAACCATAGGGGATACTATTGCTCAAACTAGGTTTGAGAATGTATCTAAACTTTCTAATGATCCATTGCTCGCAAAAGGTAACACACTTCAAAGTGGTGAGGATAGTCTTAAACTAAAGGAATTGATGAAACTATGTACCAATTTACAACAAAGGGTTCTTGATTTGGACAAGACAAAGACCACTCAACAAAATGAAATTGCTAGTTTGAAGAGGAGGTTAAAGAAGCTTAAACAGAAAAAGAGGTTAAGAACTCATGGGCTGAAGAGGTTGCACAAAGTTGGTATGTCTAGAAGGGTAGAATCCTCTAGAGATGAAGACAGTTTAGGTGAGGATGCATCCAAACAGGGGAGGGGGATTAATGCTATTGATGTTGATGAAGACATTACCTTGTTTAATGTTCAAAATGATGTTGAGATGTTTGATGTGAATACTTTGACTGTGATGAGGTGTTTGCAGAACAAGAAGTTGCTGCTAAAGATGTGAATTTAACTATTAATGAAGTTACTTTGGCTCAATCACTTGTAGCTTTGAAAAGTGTAAAACCCAAGGTAAAAGGTGTTGTTATACAAGAGCCATCTACAACAAAAACAACAATTTCTTCACAACAACCATCACATGACAAGGGTAAAGGAATAATGATAGAAGAACTTATGAAGCCTATTAAGAAGAAAGATCAAATCAGTTTTGATGAAGAAGTTGCTTTAAGGTTACAAACTGAATTTGATAAAGAAGAAAGACTTGCAAGATAGAAAGCTGAAAAAGAAAAAGAAGCCAATGTTGCCTTGATTGAAGAATAGGATGATATTCAGGCTAAGATTGAGGCTGATCATAAATTGGCTCAAAGACTACAAGCAGAGGAGCAAGAAGAGTTTTATGTTAAAGAAAAGGCAAAATTATTTCAACAACTCTTGGAGCAAAGAAGAAAGCACTTTGCTGCTAAAAGTGTAGAAGAGAATAGGAACAAACCACCAACCTAAGCTCAACAAAGAAAAATCATGTGTACCTACCTAAAGAATATGGAAAGAAAGAAGCCCAAAGACTTGAAGAACAAATCTTTTGATTTTATTCAAAAGATGTTTGACAGAGCTTTCAAGAGGGTGAATACATTTGTTGACTTCATAATAGACTTGGTGAAGTGTAGTTCAAAGAGAGCAGGAGAAGAGTTAGAACAAGAGAGTACTAAGAAACAGAAGGTGGATGAGGATAAAGATACAGCAGAGCTTCAAAGTTTAATGGAAGTCATTCCAGATGAAGAAGAGGTTGCAATTGATGTTGTACCTTTAGCTACTAAGCCTCCAACCATTTTTTACTGGAAGATCCACAAAGAAGGAAAGAAAAACTATTATCAAATAGTAAGAGCTGATGGAAAGTCTCAAATGTATAGAGTCTTTAGTCTTATGCTTAAAAGTTTTAGCAGGGAAGATTTGGAATATTTGTACAAGTTGATAAAAGTTAAGTATAAGTCAACAAGACCAGTGGAAGACTTGGATTTGGTGTTATGGAGTGATTTGAAGCCAATGTTTGAACCATATGTAGAAGATGAAATCTGGAAGTTGCAACAAAGGTACAAAGTTTTGAGCTGGAAGCTATTTGACTCATGTGGAGTACATTGCTTGAGTTTGCAATCTGGAATGATTTACATGCTGGTAGAAAAGAGATATCCCCTTACACCACCTACAATTACAGATATGCTGAACAAGAAGCTTCAGGTTGATTATTTCAGTGAAATGGCATATCAGCTTCTTAAACTTCTCACAAAACAGCTTAAGAATCAATGAAGTGTTTGGAAGCATCCTCCTGGTGATTAATGAAGCTTTCAATGAAGAAACTTGATGATTTTAGAGATAAATATCAAGTTTAGGGGAGGATTGTTGGGATTAAAAGCTTCTTGATGTTGTTTGGAGTTACTGCTGCTCTTATTGATGTTAATGTTGCTCAGTCAAAGTTAGTGCTGCTGGAGAATTTCAATGAAAATTATTCTAAGTGTTTAAGACTGCTGGTGAAGTTACAACTGTCAGTACAAAGTTACTACTGCTAGAGGAAGTTACTACTGCTAGTGGAAGTTAAGACTGCTCAGAGACTTAGAAGAAAAACTGCTAAGTAGTTACTACTGCTAGTACAAAAGTTACTACTGCTGGTGTAAAGTTACTACTACTGAGGAGTTAATGCTGCTAGTGAAGAAGTTAGTACTGCTGAGTTAGTTAGTACTGCTTATGTGATTTGTATGAGATATTTTGGTAAAAGATATGTATAAGTTATTTGTTTAGAATATTATGATTACTTAGGAAAGTATTGTAAGCTGTTTAGGACTCCTTGGTGTATAAAAAGAGGTCCTAGGGCATAGAGATTGATGCACCAAAAACCAAAATCGATCTTAGTATTAGCTTCAAGGTCTTTGTAACCCTAATACTGTAAGAGTATTCGTATTATTATAATATTAGATCTTTTGTTTGTTGAATTATATGTTCATATAATTACTGTTTCATTAATAGTTCTTCTTAATATTAAAGATTAGATTCCGCATAATCTTTAATATATTCAAAGTTTCTACTATAGTTGTGTTAGATTTATCTAATATAACTAATCCTTATACAAGCATAAGGAATTCGATCTATTGAAGTGGGATCCACAAAAGTTCGCAAGGAAGACATTCCCAAGACAGCGTTCAGGACGCGTTACGGGCATTACGAATTCCTAGTCATGCCATTTGGGTTGACAAACGCACCTGCCATATTCATGGACATGATGAATAGGGTGTGTAGACCCTATTTGGACAAATTCATCATAGTCTTCATTGATGATATATTGATTTACTCACGGAATAAGGAGGATCATGATAAACATTTAAAGATTATCTTAAAACTACTCAAGGACCAAAAGTTATATGCTAAATTCTCTAAGTGCGAATTTTGGCTACAAGAAGTACATTTTCTTGGTCATGTAGTTAATGCAAAAGGAATTCATGTAGACCCTGCCAAGGTTGAGGCTATTAAGAAATGGGAAGTACCGAGAACACCTACAAAAAATCACCAATTTTTAGGTTTGGCTGGTTACTACAGAAAGTTTATCGAGAATTTCTCAAAGATTGCCAAACCATTGACGAAACTGACGCAGAAGACCAAGGAGTTTATTTAGGAAGAAGAGCAGGAAGAGGCCTTCCAAACGTTGATGAATAAATTATGTGATGCGCCAATTCTGTCTTTACTTGAAGGAACTAAAAACTTTATGGTATATTGTGACGCATCACATAAAGGTTTGGGTTGCGTGTTAATGCAAAGAGATAAGGTCATTGCATACACATCAAGGCAGCTCAAGAAGCATGAAAATAATTGCACCACACATGACTTGGAACTTGGAGCTGTAGTCTTTGCACTAAAGATTTGGAGGCACTATCTTAATGGCATAAAGTGCACGATTTTCATTAACCATCAAAGTCTTCAACATATCCTCAACCAGAAATTGCTCAACATGAGATAGAGGAGATGGATTGAACTACTAAGTGACTATGATTGTGAACTCAAATACCATCTTGGTAAAGAAAATGTAGTGGTAGATGCTCTAAGTAGAAAAGAGAGATTGAGACCCTCACGTGTATGAGCGTTAGGAATGTTAGTCCATACGACTTTAAAATCTTGCATATTATACGGTCAACATGAGGCGATGAAAGATGAAAACTTAGAAAATGAAGCTCTTTCTGGTGCGGACCACAAACTTGAAACGTGGTCTGGCGGAGTCAGATACTTAAACGGGAGAGCTTGGATCCCGAAGATTAACAACCTAAGGAAGGTTGTTATGGATGAAGCTCATAGATCAACATATTCTATCCATCCCGGAGCTGACAAGATGTATAAGGATATAAAGGAGTATTTTTGGTGGCCAGGTATGAAGAAAGACATTACCTTGTATGTTGGAAAATGTTTGACTTGTGTTAAAGTCAAGGCAGAACATCAAAAGCCATCCCGTTTGTTGCAGCAACCGGAAATTCCAGTGTGGAAATAGTAACAAATCATGATGGATTTTGTGACAAGTTTTCCCAGGACTACAAGAGGGCAAGACTCGATATGGGTTGTAGTGGATCGGTTGACAAAGTCTGTACACTTTCTTCCAATCCGAAATGACTACAACATGAATAAGTTTGCCTATGTGTACATTAATGAAATAGTTACACGACATGGAGTACCTCTTTCCATTATCTCGGATAGAGATAGTCATTTCACATTGCGGTTTTGGCGACTACTTCAGGATGCTCTAGGTACTCGACTTGATATGAGTACTGCTTATCATCCACAGATGGACGGTCAGAGCGAGCGAATGATACAAATGATGTATCAATTGGGGGAAGGCGAGTTGTGAAGATGAACTCACTCACACTGGAGTCATGCCAAAGGTGATCAATGGACACGCCTTGTTTACCTTCATGGCTAGGTAAACAAATTTTGGCTGGGTCGAATACTGAAGGTTCAAAGCATCTGTCATATCAAAGTTTATTTCAAAGGGATCATAGCAAAGGTTCAATGCCAAAGGTTTCAAATACAAAAGGTAGGCATAGCAGGTTTCAAATAAACATAATAAAGATCATATATGAGAGCCCAGATAAAAGGCTCACGAGCCTACCGACTTGAGCTACCATAGGAGTTGAGTGGAATTCACGATGTGTTTCACGTCTAAAATTTAAAGAAGTACTTAACTAATGAGACGCTCGCCGTCCTACTGGAGGAATTACATATCACTCACAAGCTCCAATTCATAGAGGAGCCATTGGAAATTATGGACCGTGAGGTCAAGACACTAAAGCATAATCAAATTCCTATCGTTAAAGTTCAATGGAATTCGTGGTGAGGTCCGGAGTTTACATGGGAGCGCGAGGACGAGATCAAGCGTAAGTACCCACACCAATTTTAGAGTGCGCAATCATTTGATAAGATGAACTGAATTGCGGGACGCAATTCTTTCTAACGGGTGGATGATGTGAGAACCGTCTAACTCGGGTTGGTGACTGATAAATTTTTTTATAACGTCTTTGACTAAACTTACTTGTGTTAAGTTTATTTTGTGCTTGTCGGGTCATTTTGTGCTTAGATTATTTTTTATTAGGAAGCCTTGTTGTCGAATGTGCCTTCGACCTACGATCCTAATAAATGTCAACTTAAAAAAATATATATATGTTTAATTTAAAAAAAACACATCAATATTTCGTCACATGGACCATAACAATCCAACATGCTAGCAAATATGACTAGTGTCATATTTACTTTTATTTTTATATATGTTCAGTTATTACATATAGTACAACATATTTGTTCTTAGCCTCAAATACACATATTTCTATGCATTCCCATGTATCTATTTGGTTTCAATGCATTTTGGATCACATTTATATACTTTCACTATATGATGCATGGCCATCTCACTATTTAATAAGTAGAGAAAATAAACTATAAGTAAATTAATATAATAGAAACTTATATAAAATTTATCTAATGCATAAGGTTCATGTACTTGATTTTTTTTAAAAGTAGTCACCAAGTAAAAATAAAAGATGAGTCATTTATATAAGAATTACTAAGTTAGGCTAGTAACGTTTTGTGTCAACACATAGGCTACTAACAACACCATGTATATCTAATTTAGCCTATGTGTCAAGTCTACTATTATATCTTATCACTTCTTGTACAAGTAAATAACTCCATATATATACATAGATGTTATAGTTTAGTAGTTTTCATACAAACAAATAAAAGATAAAAAGGAGCATATTAAGTTAGTCAAATAAATTAGAAAGGATCCTAGAAGAAAAGGGTAGTCATTGGAGTAAATATTGGGTACTCAAGCTAACGTTGCAATTCAAGAAACATTGATTTCATAGCTGCAAATATTTACCAGGGTACTTGATTCGATAAAAATAAAAGTGAGTAATCACATACCCCTTTTTACCGTTTTTACATACTTTTTTGGGTAAAATGCATGCATTAAATTGATGATTTTTTTTATCTACTTGAGACTTTGATATATATATTGAATTAGTTTGACATGAAAATATTGGTTGCTTTTATAACTTAGAGTATTTTTGATAAATACTTGTGACATGACAAATATTGCGATTTGACAAAATAGACTTTAACACTTCCATTTTAAGTGGTGTTGGGCTCTATTTTGGACGTGACATGCTTTTTAGATTTAGACTTATCTAATTATAATATGGGTAATAGTGTTGGAGATGTGGGTGTACCATTCGTACCCCAAGGTAACATACCGTTTGTACGTCCTCACATTGTTAGTCCCCCATTGGTTTGACGGTGTATGCGAAGTATTTGCGTGCACGCGTCACACCTACGCGCATTGTGCGCTTTTGTGGACACGTGTTGTTAGTGAATGGCACTACTCGTGATCACACTCTAATGGGGATATGAGGTTTACGAGTAGTCGCGCGCACAAGTCCGTGGCTAGAGAGATGATGTTAGGAAGAGTGTCGGTATCCGTGAGTTGATATATCTTCAGAGTCTGCATCAAGTATTAGATGGTGTCGTTCGGTTTGCCACCTCTCGTTTCCTGTTTATGGAACACATAGTATTTATATAGGGGCATTTGTTGTGTTCCACTATTATACATGTTATATGTTGCATCTTATCACAACCAAGTGTATTTTGACGTTCTATTTTTGAACTTACATTTATTATGGAAATGTATGTGAATCCATATGTTACAAGTCTTGTATGGGCGGGACTTGTAACAAGATGGGTTGATATAACATTTGCTATAAGGGCATTTCTAATAAAAAGGCTTTTGTGTTATATAAAACCTGTGTACTCACCAACCATTTCATAGTTGACCCATTTTTCTCATGCATTTCAGGCGATTAATGTCTTTCCAAGGCACTTGCATATGAAGTTATCTTTTTTTAAAGACAATGGAGTATCTATAAAGACTTATGTTTATGATCCGATGTTTAGATCTAAAGAGTGTTTGTAATGTTTCAGACTTATTTCAATATTATGTATGGTGTTGTTCTATTATCTTATGTTTGTGCCTATTTCTGCTACACTCTGTGTTTCCGCTTTGGTGGGGTGTGATAGTTTGCCCCGCCAAGACACGGACAATCACGGCTTTAATTGAACCTACTCAAATTCATCACGACCCTTTATAATGAACACCAAATGATAGAGAGATTAACATTGCAATAGATACAGCTACAAAGCGTGTGCCGTTTTCAAATAAGAATGCAACAAATGCCCACCACAACACAAATCAAAGAAGATAAGCCTGCCATGGCTGCAACCCTAACAGGTTGCCCCGACAAGATACAGGTTATCTCAGCTTTAACCGAACCGATGGCTTTTAAATAAACCATAAGCCCTAACAGATCTACCCCATAAGAAGCCATAAGGTCAACAAACTTTCCGCGCGAAAGTGCGGATGTTCGTTCGTAGGTTAAAATGAACCTAAACAGTTTCATTGCAATATTTTTCTAATAGCATTGAATGCACCCGGCATAAAATGCAACGTTTGTAATTTTGGCTTTTGTAGTTATGCATTTAAGAATGGAAAAAATTGGACATTCGCGATGGCTGCAAACCTAATAGTTACCTCGCCAAGACACGGACGTTCACAACTTTAATCGAACTTGCCCCATAAAAGTGGACATCTGTTGCAAAATCAACTATGTAATCGAACTTGCCCCGTAAAAGTTCATAACTTTAATCGAACTTACTAACCCTAGAAGTAACGACAATCGTAACGACCCCACAACAAAATTAGCTATGTAATCATATCATCCAATAAGAAAACCCCAGCCTATGCAATCATATCATTCAAGAACGAAACCCCTAGAAGTGCGACAACCCACAACAAAATCAACACCTGTAATCAGCATCTTAGAGAGAGAGAGGATCGGTGGTATACAATGTGTTTGGTGTGTATGTATGTGTGTTTTAACATTAGATATATGTTAGACACGTATGTTTGTCCTTGTGTGTGTGTTGGACATGCTTGACTAAAGCATTAATGCATCCGGGTTTTCATTAAGAATTACAACCTGAAAAATCCTTAAATGTGTAATCCGTGGGTCGGGTTGGGCCGGGTGGGTGCCATAAATGTTATACCTGGGCATTCTTGCTAATTGTATGTTTTTTATAATTACGGTAAATTTAATTCAGTCTTAATGGGTGCTGATTATAATCAATCAGGTTGTGAGACATATGAAGCGTGACATCTTTTTAAGTGGACGATGTTGGAGCCAAAAATGATGATGATGAAGGTCAGCGGATGACGGTAGCTGCCTCCTAACCAGAATATGAATCTTTTTACTACTTTGTATTAGGTTTATTAATGGACATGAAACTAAAGATAGGAGGAATTGTTCATATGGAATAGCTTACTTAACAGGTGTAGATTTATTTTTTGTAACAATATGATTTTGAGTCTCATTGCAACTCTGTCTGCTCATAATGATGCTTATATACTAGTCAACCCTGGACATGCTGATTCGATCTTCGTGAACATATATAGTTAAAAAAAATTAAAGGTATTTTTTGTAAATTGTTTTGGTAACTGTTAATTTAGGAATTCATTATTTATTTATACGAGCACTGTTCTTATTATTTACGGTTTTCATGCAAATGTTCGGATGGCCAAATTTTTTTTGTCATGTAGATCAATGAGTCATTAGCTCAACATAAAGTGAGGACAAATAAATGGAAACAACGCAAATTATGGAGTTTAGAACATGCATGCGACTTTTGTAGTTGACAAGCAATTAGGTATGCACATTGTAGTGCAAATTTTAGTGCAGATTAGTTAGTGTTAAACTGTGAATGTGAGGTTAGATGCATTACATAATGCATATGCTTGTGTCGATGTTTGATTAATGTTTTCATCTAAATTTTTTAATGACAAGACTCACTTTTTGGTGTGAAATTATCCATGCACACTCACTTTCCTCTAATTCCACTTTACAGATACAATCGCAAAAAAGACCTTGACTATTCTAAAAGTTAATGCCAAACACTCAAAGTTGATAATGCTCTTCAGGTCAATCACTTTAGGTGCACATCCACATACCCCCTGGCCCCTACTAAGAAATTAGCACTGAATGTTATGAAAATTGTTAAACTGTTTTTAGAATATTTTAGTCGGTTCCGCAACTTATACGTTAGAAATACGTAAGCCTATTAGGGGCACACACGTTAAACACGAAGAGTATGTTTTAATTCACGATAAATATTTAAATAGTTGTTAGTTTACGTTACTAGTATAACTAACTTAACGAATAGTTTAAATATATAAACCAAGGGACCAAATTGAACAAAACCCGAACCCTAGGGGTGCCCTATAGTGGTCGGCCCCCTATGGGATTCTAGAAGGGTGTTTGGTTTAATTTTTAGAGATAAGGAAAGTATATTGTGATAAGTATAGAATTAGAGGTTATCTTGTCCTACAAGAACTAGGGTTGGGAGCTTATATATACCCTCACCCTAGACCTCATAATTCATTCATTCACAATAACAAAAGATCCCTAAAATCTTACTTGTTCTCTCCTCTCCCTTCACCGAAATTGACAAAACCCTTATAGGGTATTCGGTTTATCTTGTTCTCCATTGTTTGGCAATTCAAGGTTCTCACATGGTGCTCGATTGGTGTTCTCCTAGCTCGTTGTAACGACAAACCCTAACGATAAAACGACTCTAAATGACCTAAAACAGATGAAAAATATAGTGTATATGTGTGTTTTGGTTATTGTTCTGTGCAGGTAACAGATATCCGCAAAAGGACGAAAAACAAAGCAATAACAACAAAATCGGGCACGAGATTGGAATGAGCGTGAAAAGTCGAAGCCGAAGACGAAGTCTAGATAATGGGCCAACCTAAACCCAAATTAATGGGCCAGGTCATCCCATTAAGTTTTATACTTATAAAACCTAAACCTTTTACCATTAAGCCACTTATCCATTTCTTGGCCCAAATAATAAGTCAAGCCTAAATCCAACTCCTGGTCAAGGTCCACATTATAACACAGGGTCAACTTGGGTCAAAGTCACTGTTTACCATCTTCACCTTTTCCCTCCCTTTTCACCCTGCACCAAATTACACAGGGTAAATCCCCTTCTTCACCCACACACACATCTATGAGCTTCTAGAAGCCTTATCCCTGACAATCCTGACATCCTCCATGTCCACGCTGGCAATCCCACATCACTCCACTAGTCAATCATGTGTGTAAGAAATCTAGCGGTGCTAAATTGATGGATTATGAGGCGGTTATTGATTAAAGGCCAAGATTAAAAGCCTTGGACGCTCCTGGAAGGCTAGCAGGTTCTCCTCTACCCTATAAATAGAAGGGTTGGATCACACAAATAAGGGGTGTAGTTTTAGTCTAGCTTTTAGAAATTTAGTAGCTTATTAGTGTAATTTAGCTTATTGTCTTTTTTAGCTTTGTAATTTCCTTATCAGCTTGTAATCATTTCAATTATTAATAAAATAGCAGTTTTATCTTAAATCCATTGTTAAATCCTACTTTTATGTTTATTAAAATATGTTCAAGATGTGTTTAGCAATCACCTAAATACTTATAAGCTTCTTAATTAAATCTATCTTAAGCTAGCTTTTATTCAGTTAAGCCTTCAAAAGCTTAACTGTATGAGTTAATCATTTCAATCACTCAAAAAAATACCTCTGCTTAATATTTGGATGATAAGCCAAACATGTATGGGCTTATGGACAATACCAGCTTGTTCTTAAACAAGCTAGAGCTTGTAGAATAAGTTCTTAAGAGCATTTAAGTCCTTGTTCAGCTGGGACAAAGTAAATATTATTTTCATTTTATTGCGTTTCTTTTCTGTTTTTGCTCTTAATTTTATGCTTATAAATACTGCGTATGTTTTTATGTTTCTATTTGCTTTATTTATGCTTCAGTATATGTTGCTTTTTATTAATTTGTGTTTGTATATGCTTAGATCTTTTTAGTTCATGTTTTTCATTTTTAATTGTTGAAAATGACAACAAATATCATTGTCTATAGTTTAGTTATTAAGGAAGTTGAGTTGTGGTTTAAAGTTTTTGCTTATTTTTCATTGTTAAGAATAGTTAATCATCTGTTTTGATAAATTAGGCCACTTTTAGAATCTGTTTAAGTTTAAAAATATTGATTTTAAATCTATTAGGGGTGTTTGGCACAGATGTTTGCGTTATATTGTTGTGTTGCTTTTGGTCATTAGGACAGGTTTAGCTAGCTCAAATAATGCCTAAAAGTCAGCTTTCATAAGTTTCTAAAGTTTAAAAATAAAGTTTAAGGTTCAAAGAATCCATGGTTTGAATATGTGGTTTTCTAGTTTGATAATCATGCTTATTTGTTTAGAATTTGATTAAGTGCTTGTAGGTGTTGTTTTCTTGCTTAATTTTAGGCTCAAAATGCAGTAAAATATATTTGGTAATAGTGTGCAATTTTCTTGTTGGGTTAAGTCAAATTCTGTCAGTTTTCAAGTCCATTTACCAAAGTCTTAAAAGCCACATTTCAATAGCAATTTTTAAGTTAGATTTAGCTTGTTTAATGGTCTGAAATTCATAACATAACTCATTAGATATCAAGCTTAATCTGTTTTAGCTTTTTGAGTTTTTACATCATCTTTTACTAGCTTAAAGACAGGGGTGCAAAAGTTCATTTGTCTTTTCAAAAAAAATCCAAAAACATAATTTAGTGTAATCTGTCACTTTTTCAAGTCCTTTTTCTAGCTTATTTCCAAACCAATTGTCTTAATTATTGTTTTTATGTTTTCTTTAGATGTTAAATTTAATCTGTTTTCAGTCTCTACCTTATTACAAGTTCTTATTTAGTCTTAACGGAAGATTAAAGTTGGCTATTCTTCAGTTAAAACTGTTTGTTTAAGCCGACTTTCCTTTTAGCTTCTGAAAGCTTTTGAGCTCAAATTGTTTGTTGATTTCTAGTCATAAGTGCTTACTAGGTTTAGGTGAATATCTGTTTTAGCTTATTTATACTTTTCTTTTGCTTAATGTGACTTAAAATCAAAAAAGCCAAACAGTGTTGTAATCACTTAGGGAGTCTTAAGCTTAAACTGCCACTTTCGAATAGCTTTTTCTAGCTTATATTTTAGGGGGCTTTGCTTAATTTCTAGTTAAATTTGTGCTCTATGATATATGTGTTTTATCTGTTTCTCTTGTTAGTTTTTAGTTGTGCTTATTAAGGCCTTTATACATAGTTTGAAATTATGAATTTGGGGGGGGGGTGGTGGGGTGAAAATCTTTTAAGTCTGTCTTAAGTTATGTCTTTTTTGGATTTTGCAATGTTTTTCAGAGCTTATTATCGTTAGCTCTTTTTATAGAAATTCAGGCTTATTAGGTATTAGATTTAAGTATGTTTTTGCTTATTTGCTTTTTTCCTTTAGCTTATTAAGCCCAAAAAGCCAAAAATTTTTTAGCTTAAAAGCTACTAAACTTGTTAAGCTAAACTGTCAGCTTATAAGTAGTTTTTCTAGCTTATTTTTCAGACTTGTCAAAAAGCTCTTAATTAAAGTTTCTTATTTTAGCATAAAGTTTAACCTTTTCAAAAAGAAAAAAATTGTTTTATAAAAAAGAAAGGTTACATGATTCGAACCTGTAACCTCTCCCTCAACGCACCAACACCCTTACCGCTGCGCCTTTGGGACTTTTTCATAAGTCTCTTACACTATTTATTACATATATGCATTAAACCAGTTTTGCTTATTCAAGATTATTTTCTAATTTACTGCTTATTCGTTTAGCAAATTTTCAAGTTTTCATTTTTCATAGATTCTAAATAGGTTAAAGTATTTTTCCTAATTTTTCCAGAATTTTAATAATTAGTTTGCTATTTGTAATATTTTATTTAGATTAAATCTGTTTTTAATTAATAAAAAATTAAATAAAAATCAAAAAAATATAATTTCTTTAAAAAAAATTATCTTAATACATTTAGGTTTCTTAAATTTGCATTTTAAGTTTTTTGAGTTTATAACGCTTTACTTTTGCTTGCCCGTTAGTCGTTAAGTTCCTGTTACGTGTTTAATTGTCGTTTAAATTTATTTGTGCTTTAATTCTAGTTTAGCGTGCCTTTTATTTGCTTTCCCTTTGTGTTTTTAGGTTTAGAATCCAAAATTGATAATATTTGATATTTGAGCATCAAACAAAATACCTTCGCGGTTTTCAAATTCAGCTCTTATCGGGATACGACATCCGGGAGATAAAATATTGTTTGTCCTCAAGCAATTTTCTTATCAAATAGGATACTCTCTATACTATAATTAATTTGAGATTTATTATATATAGACTATTTGTCATCGAATCAAGTTTTTGGCGCCGTTGTCGGGGAGAGGTGTACGATTTTTTGCGAAGTATTTGAAGTTAGTGACTTGAAGATCCTTCCCCGTGAAGTTATCGTTTATAATTTTCTATTTTCTTTTATAAAACCATAAAAATACAAAAATATTTTGATTTCAATTTATTTTATAAAATTCAAAAAAAATTGAAAAACTCAAAAATAACCGTTGTGTCACTTGTAAAAACGGCTCACCTTTAGATTTAAAAACTATAAGAGAGGTTTAAGGAGGGTCGATCCAACGAACTTTGACCCGAAAGGAGAAGGTTTTTAAAACGCTTCGCGCTTACCCGCTCCTCCGCTTCTTTGTGCGTTTTCTAGAGAGCTACCGTACACTTGTTCGATTATCGGTTACAAAAATATTTTCATTCTATCTTATCTTGTTTTTAGTGCATGAACACCCGCTCTACTTCTTCTAATCTATTTTCTCTACTTAGAGACCCTGAGAGTCTTATTCGACGAAGGAATTTAGGTGAACCGTCATCTCTTTTCGACTTCTAAGAAGTTATGAGCATTCCTCATAATAATATGGGACCGCCTCCTGCGGGCCCCCCTCCTCCACCAAATAATGGTCCACCTTCGATGGTGAGACCAAATTAGCAAGCTCCCCGATCGATGGAGGAGTTGTGCCAACCGTCTATAAATGGACATGGCGGACCAATTGCCCCGATTCCAATTCAAGCTACGAATTTTAGACTTCGTCATCACATGATACAACAAGTTCAAAATACTTGTCAATTTCACGGAATACCGAGCGACGATGCAAATAGACATATTGATAAATTTTTGAAAATTACTCAACAGATGAAGCAAAATGGGGTCTCCGATGACGCCCTTCATTTATCTCTATTCCTATATTCCTTGACGCATCATGCTATCGCATGGTATGATCGCCTTCCAAGGAATTCCATCCACTCTTTCAATGATATGATGAGGAAATTCTCTCAAAATATTTTCCTCCTTCTATGGTGACTAAGTTAAGGAACGAGATCACGAAATTTGAGCAAAAACCGCATGAATTGTTATTCGAGGCATGGGAGCACTACAAATTGTGCATTGATCGGTGTCTTAATCATAACATGCTTTTAGTTACACAAATTGATACGTTTTACAATGGTTTGACATTAAGTCATCGGGACACCATCAATGCTGCAGCGGGAGGAACTTTTATGCAAAAGACACCGGAAGAATGTTATGAATTAATCGAGAACATGACCGCTCACCACAACCATTGGGACACTTCCGCAACTCGAGATGAGATGGGACACTTCCGCAACTCAAGATGAGACGTCTAGAAATATCTCTTCTACAACTACTACCGAGAGTCCCGAAGTCGTTCGACAATTAGAAATGATGAATAAGAATTTTGTAGAGACGATGAGACAAATACAAACGGTTAAAACTGTTGATACGAAATGCGAGACTTATGGTGGTCCGCATTCTTTTACCGAGTGACCAGCCGTCGGTGGCTACACTCAAGAGGCTGCTTATGCTACTACGGGTAACTATAATTCAGGGGGTAATTCCTATCAACCGCAAGGTAACCGTAATTTGCTTAGCTATCACCCGAATAATTAGCTCCGAACACTCAAGGAAGAGGGCAAAATTTCAATCAAGGAAACAACAATTTTCAAGCTCCAAATAATCAAGTTAAAGTTCAACCTTCGAATGAG
>BQNB010016597.1:4884-71375 GCA_026074375.1 Tanacetum coccineum | reverse complement strand
GGGATTTGAGAAATTAGAGTATATATATCACGATTAGAGAGAAAAAGAGAGATTAGTGAGTGTTTTTGATGTGTTTTCAACCCCAACCCATTACATGTATTTATAGTATAAGCCATGCCCTAAAATTATCAAAAAACACACAAAAAAAACGGGTATAAACGGCTAGTAGCCGTTGGGATTTTTTTTTAAAAAAAACCGAAAATAACCGGTTTTTAAAAAAAAATGTAACGGCTACTTTGACTTCCATGTTGACCGGTTTTTTTAACCGGTTAAAACCGGTTTTTTTTTAAAACTATTAACGGTTATAAAAAAAAAATTTAAAAAAAAAACAACCGGGTTTGACCGGTTTTTTTTTAAACCCGGTTTTAAAACCGGTAAAAAACCGGTATCGTAAAAAACCCGAAAACCGGTCTAACCGCTTCGGTTATAAAAAACCGGTTCGGCTTAAAAAAAATCGGTTTTTTAAAAAACCGGTTACTGTTTTTTATACCGGTTTTAAAAAAAACCGGTTAGGATTTGCACCACTAGCCTGAGATGCCTTCTTAGGCCATTACGGCATGGGAGTGTTTATGTAATGGGCTTGGTGTATTGGAGTGTTGATAATGGACCCAATTTTGGCATGTATTTAGTATGTTTAGGGCACTAATATCCATATGCAATCAAGTCCCTCGGTCTATTATTATGTTATGGGCTTGGGCCACTAATTAATACATAAGCACGGTGCGCGTTGTTTTTTAGCCGTATCATGATGGTGAACCAACATTAAATGTTTACGTGAAAAATACAAAGAGAATCGTTTAAAATGCTTTGAATTTGGTCAACTTGGCGCTTAGTCGGCGTGCATACCTGTTCATTCAACCGTACCTAACGAATCATCGTGACCTCATTGTACGCGCGTTTTTCAGGGCGTGTATGTCATGCGCTTGACATGGATCTGTTAGCCCAATTGGATGTTGCCACTTGTATGCCACTAACCCACTTTTTGTAACTATAAATAGGGGTTGAGTAATGCGAGGTTACTTTATAACTTTTAAACTTACTTAAAAAACTTCTCCATTTTATCCTACTCCTCTGGCGACATTGTTCCGGCTAACCGAATCTCCTTTTAAGCAATGTTTTCTTTTGTTTAGACATAGATGACTTGGCTCAAAACTATAAAAATCTAAAAAGCCTTAAATTAAACTATATTCAAAAACAGTAAACTCAACTCAACAAGTACTTGATATTCTTATAACCTCAAACATACACACCTTCCTACAATTCTACAATGGCCGTTATACAAATTTTGACACCTTAAGGCATCATGCGAGCACTAGACTCTGACATAAAATAACAGGGCATCCTCACAAGCTTACCTACTTTAGTTTTGAGCGGTTGGTGGCAAGAAAGTCTCCCACCAACCGTACTCATATTTGGGGTATGGTGCAACCCAATTAGCAGGTTTCTCGAACTCTAGATTAACAGGATTTGAGGCCAATGCTTCTTCAAGACTATCGGCTTCATAGCTTTCTTGCAAAACCCGATCTAGTCTCAACTTCATAAACCTGTTTGTGATTTAGACAAAGGTTAAGATGCAGCAGTACATCGTATGATACTCTTAAACAGCAAGATAAAGATGTGTTAGTGGACTTACTTGATCCATGTACCATTTGTCGACACCAAAGCAACTGCAGGTCTCTTGAGCCTCTTGGTGATGTTGGGGAACTTGTCTAAAAACTTGGGCTCAATCACGAGCCAAAAATCTTGCTCCATGTTTCGCTCTTTGAAAAGACGGACCCTTTCGAACAACTGCTCTTGAAAATGTTCTTCTTCATCCAACATGAATTTCGCATTTGCAACCACAAAATGGTATTTCTTGTTACTTTCTGTTTCCTGCACAACACGACATAAATTTTAGATGTATTGTGCTAGAAGATCAGTTGGCAGCATGATTTGAGAGGCAACTCATATATTCCATAGCAGAGGAATGTACAATTTATAAGCAGTTAATTTGACAAACATCGATGAGGGTAGACCAATTTGACAAACATTTCTTTCAAATCTGACTAACAAAAACAACTGGTGTCGTTTGATGGATGATTTTTCGGGTTTCCATAGATTTCTAAAATAGCTTGGTTAGTTAAATCATTAACTAGTGTGAATGTATAAATCATTAACTAGAGTGAATGTATCATAAGTTAGAATTAAAGGGGTCAAAACTGAACGTCAGACAGGTTGGGTAACACGTAACAAGTTAAGGTGGACATTTTACAAGTGCGACCCAAAATAGGTGTATATTTTATTTTACTTTTGAAAGGCAAATTAGCTATCTCACATTACATACACCAAAATCTAACACACGTGTCCTAGACGGGACTTGAACCCACAGTCACTTGGTGGGGGCATTCTCACACATAATGGGCACCGTTAGGCTAAAAAAACAAATCTATATGGGTTTGACTTGTCAGATCTTTTTAAATAAATTTCTTTAAACTTTATAATTTTTTTTGAAAGGCATCAATATATTACCACAACAACAAAACAATACAAACAAAAGGCATCCCGCTATTATAATTGAACCGATTAACCAAAGCATGACCCTAGAAAGAAAGCAAATACAAAAGATACAAACTCAAACTACTAAATAAAAACTTGCACACAATGGATTTTGCATAAAGAAAAAGATGAGAGCCCAGCCAATCCAAAAAGACCGAAGGCCACGTCATTAAACCAAAAGAAAGGTATTGCAGCACTAGAAGATAGTGAAAACATGTAATGTCTTTTGGCACATGACATGATACCAGGTATTGCAGCACTAGACCCACAATCAATTTCTATGCAGCAGACATACTAAAAGAAACAGAAGCTCTTGTCTCACAGACCCACATAACATACATTCCATCACATACAAATCAAAAAGTGCAGAAACCTTGACTGTATGCACAAAAATCTGGACCGTAACAATTACCCATTAAACTGACCCAATAGAACAGCAGACGACGTCTAAAACTTCACAGCAGCATGCGATAAGACCAGCACAAAATTCCAGTCTATCCAAAAAACACAGTATACAGCAAACTGAAGACAGGCACAACTTACTGATATCGACACTTAATAGGGTCCCGAAGCCATTGTTGCCAATCTAACTCTTTATATTTGTTTGATCTTCTCACAATCCATTCATAGCTTTTTAATTGAATATCTTGAACAATTTTATTTCTTTAAACTTTATAATAATCTAGGGTTCAGTGGGTCGGAAACAGTCACAGTTAGGCCGTGTACATTTACATTCCCGGCTACCCCTGAAGTGGGAAAATCTCATCAGTTTACTGTTTTGATGTTACCTATGACCGGTTATCAGTATATTTGAATCCAAATTGCATTGATATAAAGAATCGAAATTCCCGGCTATGCTTACTTTGAACATCTCCACCCCCTTACCTTTGCCAAACATCCACTCGGGTTCCAATTTCCATTTTACATAATTTTAAATCAAAGGCTCTAATCAACAATTGCATATAATCACAAACGGATTAAGCATCCCAAACTTAATTTCAAATGACATTATAAATCGATGGAACATCCAGCTCACCTCTAAATCATCAACAAATCTCAAACAATTCACAAAATCACAGATTTACATAATGATAATCTAACCAAATAGCTACTAAAATGAACTAAATTACACATAACTAAGAAGAAAAACAAACCTTTTCAACAGCAGCAGAAGAATCAACAGCAGCAACACTTGTCCTAACAGATATACTTGTTCTCCTGCTAACACCAGTAGTAGTAGTTAGTTTGGGCAAATGAAGTGGCAATGACATAAGTGGGAATGCATGTGTTGTGTGATGGGTTGTGGAGATGGTGGTTGTTGGGACATTAACCACCGCAGAAGCACCCAGTGATTTCATCAGACTCATGTTTTTTGTTGCTTTGGATTGCGCAAATGTTGGATTGTGTCCTTTTTATTTAGCAAATCATAAAATCTTATCTACTTCTTATCTTTCTGTGTTTTCCTTTTTATGCCCCTCTACTTTTCACATTTTGCAAAATGCTATCCCACCATATATACATATACTATTACTATTATAAATATACACATTGACGGACAAAAACGAAGTCGTTTTGACTTCGGGCCACTGTGCTATAGTATCGGGCTTACATTTTGGGCTAGCCTGATTTTTTTTAAAATTTGCATGCACAAAGTAGGTGGAAAAAAAAATATTACAAAAGTTCCGATTTATTCAGATAAAAAAAATACCCGCGGAAACATCTTCGATACCTAATAACTTTAAAATAATCGATATGGTCACAAACGTACAACCCATTATATTAAAAAAAAAACATATAGCAAAAAAAAAAACAACACTTTAAACATGAGGCCCAACACATAACTTTACAGTAACGGGCTCCCATTTTGGGCCAGCCCAATTTTGGTTTTTTTTTTAATTATTTTGTTTTTGTTTTTTTTTTAAATTTGTATGCACAAAGTAGGAGGAAAAAAAATATTACAAAAGTTCCGATTTATTCAGATAAAAAAATACCCGCGGAAACATCTTCGATACCTAATAACTTTAAAATAATCGATATGGTCACAAACGTACAACCCATTATATTAAAAAAAACCCATATAGCAAAAAAAAACAACACTTTAAACATGAGGCCCAACACATAAGCCATATAAAAAAAATTATTACTAATATACACATTTGTCGACAAACTAGCCTAAAATTCGCATAAAATATGGCCCAAAGTAAAAAAAAAAAAAACTAGCCCAAAATTAGCCTGAAATCTGGCCCAAAGTAAAAAAAAAATACAAAACGGTCCCTCAACTTTTAACTATTTACGATTTTCTTACACAAAAAATCCCGTAAAAAAATTAACAAAAAAAACACGTCAAGTTTTTATTGTTCACAACTTTTTTACATTCATCGGCCCAAAAAAAAGATATCGAACCGTCCCAAAAAAAGAAAATATTCGGGAAAAAATTAACCCGTCCCAACGCAATTTTTTTTTCCCGAATCGTACAAAAAAAGGAAATATCCGGGAAAAAATTAGCCAAAAAAAATTGGCCCAAAGTAAAAAAAAATATACAAAACGGACCCTCACCTTTTAACTATTTACGATTTTCTTACACAAAAATTCCCGTAAAAAAATTTACAAAACCGTCCCAAAAAAAGAAAATATTCGGGAAAAAATTAGCCCGTCCCAACGCAAATTTTTTTTCCCCGAATCATACAAAAAAAGAAAATATTAAAAATTAGCCCCGCCGCAACGCGCGCGAAGTCGTTTTGACTTCGGGCCACTATGCTACAGTAACGGGCTCCCATTTTTGGCCAGCCCGATTTAAGGTTTTTTTTAAAATTATTTTGTTTTTGTTTTTTTTTTTAATTTGTATGCACAAAGTAGGAGGAAAAAAATATTACAAAAGTTCTGATTTATTCAGATAAAAAAAATACCCGCGGAAACATCTTCGATACCTAATAACTTTAAAATAATCGATATGGTCACAAACGTACAACCCATTATATTAAAAAAAACCATATAGCAAAAAAAAAACAACACTTTAAACATGAGGCCCAACACATAAGCCATATAAAAAAAATTATTACTAATATACACATTTGTCGACAAACTAGCCTAAAATTCGCATAAAATGTGGCCCAAAATCTGGCCCAAAGTAAAAAAAAAACTAGCTCAAAATTAGCCTGAAATCTGGCCCAAAGTAAAAAAATAAATACAAAACGGTCCCTCAACTTTTAACTATTTACGATTTTCTTACACAAAAAATCCCGTAAAAAAATTAACAAAAAAAACACGTCAAGTTTTTATTGTTCACAACTTTTTTACATTCATCGGCAAAAAAAAAAAGATATCGAACCGTCCCAAAAAAAGAAAATATTCGGGAAAAAATTAACCCGTCCCAACGCAATTTTTTTTTCCCGAATCGTACAAAAAAAGGAAATATCCGGGAAAAAATTAGCCAAAAAAAACCCAAAAATAGCCTAAAATCTGGCCCAAAGTAAAAAAAAATACAAAACGGACCCTCACCTTTTAACTATTTACGATTTTCTTACACAAAAATTCCCGTAAAAAAAATTTACAAAACCGTCCCAAAAAAAGAAAATATTCGGGAAAAAATTAGCCCGTCCCAACGCAATTTTTTTCCCCCGAATCATACAAAAAAAGAAAATATTAAAAATTAGCCCCGCCATAACGCATCGCCCAAAAAAAACCCCCCGAAACGTAAAAAAAATTATTCGGGAAAAAATTAGCCCCGCCGCAACGCGCGGGTTCTTTTGCTTGTTTTTTTAACAAATATGAACAACAAAAATATAAGTGTTTTTCTAATATGTGCCCTAGGGGAACATGATAAGGAGGGGACAAGAGCTGATGTGTCAGCTTCTCATTGGTCAGCAAATGATTGGTTAGCTCCTGAGGAGACAAAGATATTACCTGCTGACCAATCAGGAGCTGACACATCAGCTCTTGTCTCCTCTTATCATGTGCCCCTGGGGCACACATTAGAAAAACCCAAAAGATAAAGAGAATGAGAATTGTGTCTCAAATTTGAGGGACATTTATAATTATAAGTTGGAGTATTTTCTAAGATACAATTTTCTATTAATATACAAAGATGTACTCGCAATTATTAGATGATATGGACATCCATTTCATATATATACTAGCTTAATACACGTGTAATACATGGGCGAAAAAACGACAAATTATTTTGTTATCATTTTTGTGCAAAAAACGATTTTGTGTAGGAATTGATTTTTGACGAAATCAATATAATCACCAGATCTAGCATAAGACATTGGTGTGAAAATTTGCACTTGATTATTCACTATTTATGTTTCCTGAGATAAAGAATAACAATAACTTAAGTGGGTGTGGCGTTTCATCACTCAAAAGAAGACTTTATGGGCTAGAGTGATAAAAGCGATTCATGGTGGTGATGGTAAGATTGGTAAGACGGTGAATCATAGTTTTCCGTCTATATGGCTTAACATAATCCAAGAAGTAGATGTTTTGAAATCGCAAGGTATTGATATTGCTAGTTTCATTAAGCCGAAATGTGGAGATGGTAAGAATACTTCGTTTTGGAACGTTGCTTGGAGGGGGGATGTTATGTTTAAAGACTTGGTGCCTAGACTTTATATGCTTGAATCTATGAAAGATATTCAGGTTGCTACAAAATTGTCGCATGAGGATTTGGAGTGGTCTTTTAGACGTAAGCCGAGGGGTGGTGTTGAACAGGTCCAGATGTCTTTGTTAAAGGAGAAGATTGAAGGCTGCACTTTAAGCGATTTGAAAGATAGTTGGACGTGGTCTTTAGAGGGCTCGGGTGAATTTTCTGTCTCGTCGATTCGGAAAGTTATCGATGTTGTTTTCCTTCCATGTGGCAGTGTGAAGACTAGATGGGTTAAAGAGGTGCCAATCAAGATTAATATTCATGCTTGGAAAGTTATCAATGATTATCTTCCTACCAGATTTAATCTTTCACGCAGAGGTATGGATATCGGGACTATTGTTTGCCCTATGTGCAATTGTATGGTTGAATCATCCAGGCATTTGTTTTTTTCATGCGAGCTAAGCAAACAGATCATGTGCAAGATTTCGAGGTGGTGGGATTTGGTCTATCGGGAGATTAATTCATATGAAGAATGGGTCGACTGGATGTTGAGTATCCGATTCCCTAGTAAACTTAAAAAGGTTTTCGAAGGTATTTGTTACATTGTGTGGTGGTATATTTGGAATTGACGTAATCAATTAATCTTCGGTCTTGGCTCTCGCTCGAAGACATTGATGTTTGATGATATTGTCTCTCGGTCTTTTTTCTGGATTCGGTCTAGATGTAAAATTAGTTTGTCTTGGATTGATTGGCTTAAGAACCCTAATATTATTTCTTTGTATGTTTCTAGCATCTTGCTAGTTTTTTAATAAATTCGCCGTTAAAAAAAAGCCATTGCTGGTCCCACGCGCAATGTAAATAAAACACGCCCGAAAATAAATAATTAAATCCCCTTTTAACTTATGACCCCTCACAATCAAACAAGAACAGAAAATATCCATTAAAAATGTTCAAAAATCATTCATTTCGAAAGCACCCCCGTTTTGACCACTTATTAAAATAAAAGAAAAATATTAAGATAAATTCATCTAATAGGCTTAAAAAAACTGGAGTTCGTCATCCTTGACTTTTCACAATCCTCATCTCTAATGGTATATCAAAATCTACCATCTGAACCTACTGTCACCTAAGTTTTTAAACATTAAACCTGCAAGTGTGTCCGGGGCTATCTCCTTAAGAAAATATTGATTTCAGATGAGTTGATCAAAAGAAAACCTTAACCGATGCATGCCTTCAACCATTGAAGAAGCTAGATGAATCTATTAGTGTGTTGTGTTTATCAAAAATGAAAGATTTGGATCGATTTTTCATGTGCAAGGGGCGAATGCTTTTAATACTTTTATCTCTATGGCGAATTTAGAAGAGATCCCCCTTAGAGGATGTTCTTTTACGTGGTGTCACAGATCCGCTTCAAAGATGAGTAAACTTGATAGATTCCTTATGTCTGAAAGTTTATTGAGAGAGTGCCCTAATTTCTCAGCCATCACTTTGGATAGATACCTTTCGGATCATCGTCCTATATTGTTGCGAGAATCAGCGCATGATTATGGGCCTATTCCATTTCGGTTTTTTCACTATTGGTTAGAAGTGCAGGGTTTTGAAAATTTTGATAATGAGGTTTGGCATGAAGCTCCAATGGTTATGTCTAATGCTATGATAAATCTTATGAATAAGTTGAAATATCTTAAAAAGAAGATCCGCTTTTGGAACGGTATGAGACAATGTTCTAAAAATAGAAAAAATGTTTTGAAGCAGGAGCTTACTGATTTGGAGATGGCTATCGACAAAGGAGATGTTTCGGCAGATTTTATGTACAAACGTATGAAGGTTGTCAAATCAATTCAAGAGATGGACAAATTGAACGCAATGGAGGCGACTCAAAAAGCCAATATTAAATGGACGATTGAAGGTGACGGGAATTTAAAATATTACCATGAAATTTTAAACAAGAAAAGAAATCAACTTGCTATCTGTGGTGTTCTGATGGAAGGAAATTGGGTGGAAAGTCTAAGTGTGGTAAAAAATGAGTTCTTATCTCATTTCAAGAAACGTTTCGAGAAACTTCAAAAAGTGCGGCCTATTCTTAACATGGTGTTCCCTCATCAGCTTAACTCGGCACAAAAACTAGATTTGGAAGCTGAGGTGTCAAAAGAAGAGATTAAAAAAGCAGTTTGGGATTGTGGTATTGATAAATCCCCGGGGGCGAAAGGATTCACATTTGGTTTTTATAGACGGTTTTGGGATTTAATTGAACAAGATGTGGTGTCGGCGATGAAATATTTTTTTCAAGCAGGTCAAATTCCCAAAGGAGTTAATTTATCCTTCATAGCGTTGATTCCGAAGATTCCCGATGCGAAAATGGTGAAGGATTTTAGACTGATTAGTCTTATTGGGAGTTTATACAAAATAATTGCTAAAATATTGGCTAATCGGCTAGTGACGGTGTTGGGCGATATTGTTAACGACGTGCAATCAACCTTTATTAAGGATAGACAAATCCTTGACGGTCCGTTTATCCTTAATGAGATATTTTAGTAGTGTAAGTTGAAGAAAAACATTCGTTTATTTTAAAGATTGATTTCGAGAAGGCGTATGATTCCGTTCGTTGGGATTATATTGATGATGTCTTAAAAAAATTTGGTTTTGGTGAGAAATGGTGTGGTTGGATTCAAGAGTGTCTTCGATCTTCGTGGGGTTCGGTTTTAGTGAATGGAAGTCCTACGGAGGAATTTCAATTCTTTAAGGGCCTTAAACAAGGTGACCCTCTATCCCCGTTTCTTTTCATTTTGGTTATGGAAAGCCTTCATCTTTCGTTTAAAAGAGTTGTAGACGCGTGAATATTTAATGGTATTGTTCTCGATCCTTCAATGCAATTATCTCATATGTTTTATGCGGACGACGCGGTGTTTATGGGTCAATGGAGTGCTAAGAATATTGATACGATTATATATGTGTTGAAGTGCTTCCAACGTGCTTCGGGTCTTCATATTAATCTAACTAAGAGCAAGTTAATGGGATTAGCAGTGAGTGAAGATAGAGTGGAGCAAGCAGCAACTAGAATAGGTTGCGGAGTTCTTAAGGCTCCTTTTGCTTACCTAGGTTCGATAGTGGGAGGGAGCATGTCTCGGATTAAATCTTGGGAAGAGATTGTGGGTAAAATGGCAGCTCGGCTTTCGAAATGGAAGATGAAAACCTTATCGATAGGTGGTAGATTAACCCTTCTCAAGGCGGTTTTAGGATCTATGCCGATTTACCATATGTCAATTTTCAAGGTGCCCATGAAAGTCCTTCATCGCATGGAGTCTATCCGGTGTCATTTTTTTAATGGTATCGAGCTGAATAGCAAAAAGTCGATATGGGTAAAATGGAGTAACGTGTTGTCTTCCAAAGAGAAAGGTGGCCTTGGCGTTTCTAGTTTATATGCGTTAAATAGAGCTCTTATGTTTAAATGGGTTTGGCGGTTTACAACTCAAAAAGGTTCTTTATGGGCTAGTGTTATTAAAGCTATTCACGGCGTAGATGGGAAGATTGGTAGTGGTTCGAAGAATGGTCATAAGTCCATTTGGCGTGTTATTGTCCAGGAGATGGAGGCTTTTAAGGCGCAAGGTATTGATCTGTTCAGTTGCATGCAGAAAAAGTTAGGCAATGGTGCGGATACGTCCTTTTGGGACGATGTGTGGCGTGGAGACACGACGTTGAAACAAAGATTCCATAGGTTATATGCGTTGGAGTTAAACAAGAAGATAGATGTGGCTTCTAAGCTCTCGCAGGAAAGCTTGATAAATTCTTTTCGTCGTTGCCCTAGAAGCGGAGTGGAGCAAACTCAGATGATGGACCTGATGGCTTACATTGAAGGTGTGGTCCTTGGTGTTGCGTCTGATAGGTGGTATTGGTCTTTAGATGGTTCGGGGGAATTTACGGTAGCGTCGGTTAGAAAGGTAATTGATGATATTAGACTTCCGGTTGTGGCTACTCAAACTCGATGGATCAAAGCGGTGCCAATTAAGGTTAACGTTCATGCATGGAAGGTGAGTTTGGATTGTTTGCCTACTCGTCTTAATTTATCCCGTAGAGGTATAGATATTCCGTCTATTCTATGTCCCATCTGTGATAGAGTGACGGAGTCGTCGAGACATTTGTTCTTCGAGTGCCATTTTGCCAAAGATATTTTTCGTAAGATTTGTCGTTGGTGGAATGTGGACTTCTTGGATGTGAATTCGTTCGATGAATGGACTTCTTGGATTGATAATCTTAGGATGCCTAGTAAGCATAAAAGGTTGTTGCAAGGGGCGTGTTTTGGGTCGTGGTGGTTTATCTGGTCTTTCCGTAACAAGTGTGTTTTTGGCGCGGATTCTCCCTCTAAGGCGACTATCTTTGACGACGTAGTTTTGTATTCTTATTATTGGAGTCGTTTTAGATGTAAAGTGTCGTTTAGTTGGGTTGATTGGTTAAAAAACCCTCATCTTGTGTCTTTGTAATTGTCTAGCTCCTTGCTAGTTTCTCCTAATAAAATGCCGTTTAAAAGGTGTAAAAATGATTTTACTGAATGTAAAACTAAAACTAATTTTTCTAGAACTAAAAACTTTTTTTTTGTATTTTTAAAACTTTTTTTCTATTTTTTTATGTATTTTCGAAATTTAAAACCTAAGAAAAATGATTAAAAATAATCTACTAAATGGAAAATCTCAAAATTTCAGGAAAAGTCAAAAGATGTAACAAAGTTTAGTATAAAAATAATAAAACTTACCCAGCTTATCTAATAAGCTGGGTAATTGAGCTTATGTGCTACGACTTATATTATAGGCTTAAGCCCAAAGAAGGGTTATCAATAAAATGAAAGGAGTGTTAACCGGATGAGCTATTGAAGCACACTGGTTAACACTTAGGGCATGCGAGGGAGAGGTCTTGGGTTCGAGGTTGGCAACACGTACACATGTCCTAGATGAGGAGTATATACTAAAGAATTTTCCACCACACAGCTGCAAACTAATCCATTTAGTGTGTGTACTTTGTCATGACGATTGGAGTTGGATTACACTCACGTTCTTCTGTTAGGAATGGAAATGAAACAGAATGAACGGAGACCCCAATCAATTTGACAATGGAGATCCTATTTGACACTTTTGTAGGAGCAAAAGAAATCAAACGCATAAAGATCCTTATTAACATTAAATGTCCAAGGAGACAGGAATAAGCTTTGTGATGTTTCGATCAAGAAGTACTCTTAAACAACGACATCTGGAATTGAGTATTATATGTTTTATCTGTGCAGAAGTATGCAAAGACGTTCTATGTATGTAAATGGAAACAGCAATCTCCTCTATTCAGCATCAAGATCAAAAATAAACCTCATTCTCAAGTCAAACTCAGTGATAACTCCAAGCACAATATCTTGGATGGGATTATCCGTATTCCAAATATCTTATTCAAATTTAATTGAGTAGAAATGATACAACTTAGATGAATCATCCGCCATTGGCCTAAGAAGCTCAGGTGGCACGTATTGAACTTGTTCTTCTACAAAGTCGTAAGCAATTTCTTTTGCATCGCCAGCTTTCTCCACAGTATCAGGAACAAGATTGTCTGTTAAAGCACCCAGCTTGTGTAATTCTATGCATGCTGTAAAGCTTGCAAGTTCAAATTTGCTAACGCTCCAAACTCCTTAATCTTCCCATTTAGACAACATGAATAATCCTGCTTATTCACGCATGAGTCATCTAAAACCAATACCGGATTAGTATCTCTCTCCCCATTCTCTTGAGCCCATCCTTTAACTGCATATGCATAGGACTTAGTGTTATCCCTATTTCCACTGTCTTATTTAACACCATTTGATGTGTCTCTATACTCCCCATTCCGATTGGATAATTTACTTCTGTTAAGACCCGTTGGCCTATGAAATTTAGCAACATTAGCATGGATTTGATGTTTGCCAATCCACACCGTACACAAGTTATTGGCCAAACGTTCCACGTCAAAAACTTTTATAAAACGCATAAATCTGAATTTCTTGCCAGCTTTTGATATTCTATTAGGGATAAATGCATCAACCACATATCCATATTCCTTGCACGCGTTCCATAAGTCTTTCGCACACGCATATTCAGGGAAGTTAGTAACAAATACTGACGTAGAAATCCTCTGAACATCATCCTCCTTGGTTCTCTGAGATCCCATTATCACCAGACAAATGAAAAACTACACATCTTTAAAAAAACCACAGCAAGAGAATTTATTAAGAAGGGGATTAGGGTTAGGGATCTGAACCGCCACAAATCAATAAGGTTTTTAAATATAATTGGAAAAGGCAATTTGAATGACGACAAAAGACACAAATATTAGGGTTTACAGGAAAAATGAAAATTTATAAGATTTGGGGAAAACAACAAAATAGAGATGAATAACCTAAAAAAGAATCATATCCCTATTGTCCCAAGGTAAGAGATCGCCTAACACGCTCGTTTAGAGATCAAATCAACATGTGATGATCTCAATAAACAGGGGTTATAACAATCACCGCACAAAGGAGGTAATAGATACGATCGATTTAGGAATCATATATCATATTACCGGAAAACGAAACAAACATGAGTAGGTGATATTGTAATAATTGGTGGATATTCTGAAAATATTGTACCACTTATGTTTTTGTGTTTTTTGATTTTTTTGATTTTATAATTTTGTTTATATTATAAAAGTGTGAAACGAAAAATGCGGAACAAAAAATATAAAGTTTGACAAGTCAAAAGTATTAAACTGTCAAAAAGTACGAAACAGAAACTGATAAAAAACTATGTTGTACTGTAAACAAGAAGGACAAAAAAAATTGTACATTTTCGATACATTTTAGTGAGGCTGGGGTACCAATAGTAGTACTCGTTTTTAGTCGAACTAACTTAATATAAACTTATGTCCGCCTAATTTAACACGTGAATCACATGAGTCATTTTAATGGGTTATGTACTCCCATTTTTATTGTTCACGCTTTCTTTTTGGGATGTCTTAATTTAATTGTTCACTACTTAAAATAGCTAGGGAAGTTTGATCAAGTTTACTATATTACCCTTTTTTGAAATTATTATTACAAACTTTAAAGAATATTTTTATTAATTAGCTAAAAGTAAAACTAACATTCTGTCAAAAAGTAAGAAAGAAAAAGCAGTAACAAATGCATTTTTCTTAAACGGTATTTTTTTGTCGGGAGACAATAATTTTAAAACGAAAAGAGTATTATCTTATGACTAATGTTAGAATTTAATAAAAAAAATTGCTAAAAATTATAATCTCAGCTTCAAAAGGTAATGTGGTAATGTTTGAACCCAGTGCAAGACGCGAACAAAGAAAACTCGTTATTTTTAAATATTCTCCTAATAAACACGTACGTTCCAAACATAAATAAATTTGAAACATAGAAGATGCATAATGGGTTCCACCCAAAAAATTTGGTGGTTGAGAACTTAAAATGGTTTAAGATCGTCACATGTTTAAAGCAATATCGGTGGACCTTGGATGCCACCCCCATTTTCCTTACATTTTCATGTCTTTTTCAAATTCATTTAACAATACAAAAAATTAAACGATTGTATTAAATACTCGAGTTAATTGCATTTTTGGTCCCTGTGGCATGGTCAAATTGCAGGTTTGGGACCTTAACTTTCGAAATTGCAGTGACAGTCCTTATTTTCAAGTTTCTGTTGCAAATTTGATCCCCGGGTCCACACGTCGTTAACTCCCATCCGTGATTGATCCCACGTGCTGTGCACACGAGAACATTTTGGTCTCTTCACTACCACTAGACAACAAAAAAACGTTAATAAACCCCAACCACCAGATCTTGTATTATAAAAACCATCCCAAAATACTTGACCACTTTAAAAAAACCCAAATCAATCCCAATACCAAATTAAAAAATAAACCCTAACTCTAATATTCTCCACTTCAATAATGGTTTGTCATTGTGGTTTGGCTGCAGTAATTCGAACCTCATGGACTCGATACAACCATGGTCGTCGTTTTTATTCTTGCCCCCAAGTTGTAAGTTTTCATTTGTGTTGATTTGTGCTACTTTTTTAAAGTTAATAATTGACACAAGTTGATTGAATGTAGGGTGGTCATGATTGTGGGTATTTTTACTGGTTGGATCCCCCCATGTGTGCTCGTGCAATGAACATTATTCGTGGATTGCTACGAGGAAGAAATGAGCTTGAACAAGCCAACAATTCATTGGTTGCTGCAAATAGAAGATTGAAGAAATTATTGATTTGCAGTTGGGTTTTGTTTGTACTTTATTTGTTTATGTAGTGTTTTAGTTAGACTTGGAAGTAATGAACCCTGAATGAATAATCTGTTTGACCCTTGTTCATTGTTTGGGTTATCTTTTGTATGATCTTATGTAGTGTTGAATCTGTTTGGGGTTCTCTTTTGTATGATCTTATGTAGTATTTTAGTTGAATGAAGTATCTGTTTCACCCATGTTCATTGTTGTTGTGTTTGCAATGGTTACTAATCCTTAAAAAACAAAGTACATCAGAATACCTTAAACCTAAAACTAGCAAGTCATGGATTGAAAATCCTTAAACAACAAAGTACATTACATATTGTCTTAAACATAAGAGTACAAAATGACACATAACAAATTGTCTTAAACAAAAGATAGTGGAAAGCAAACACATTAAGCTTTCTTTGTGGGACTAAATTTCCTGTTTTCCATAATCTTTGTCATTCTTTGGCCACTTGTGCTTGTAGAGGGAGTGCTTGCAGAGGGAATTCTTGCAGAGGGAGTGCTTGCAAATGGAGTTCTTGCAGAGAGAGTGCTTGCAGAGGGAGTTCCCATAAAACCTTGACTTGCATTACCTTGACTTGGTTGTGCTTGGGATCCAGATGCATTACCTTGACTTGGTTGTTGGTTACTTGCATTTGCTTTGCACCCTCTTTTGTTGTGTCCTTTGCCTTTAGTGGACCTTGGCTTTTTTCAATGACTTTTTGCACAATTACTATCCTTTTTATTAGGTACTCTCTGGTGTACTCTAATGCAGATATGATTGGTGAGTTCCTAGCTTCTAGTAATCGTCTATTGAAAACTTCACAAATGTTGTTGATAAGTAAATCACAATTTGCCCTACCTGTCATATTTTATGGATTACTATACTTTTCACTAAGGCATGTAGACCATAACATATAACTATAGAAATGAAACTAAGAATACATACCAGAAAAATGGGGTCTACTCCAATTCTCAGCTGGTATTTTTTTAACCATTCATAAGCTTTGATATTGTAGGCTTTCAATTCATCCATGGCCTTGTCAAAATACACAGTTGTTGTTGATGTTGCATCTCTCCACAAAAGGTCTTTAAACACTCTACCTTTCCACTGCAAGTTCATATTCTGATTGATATGTCTCACACAATACTTGTGCTCAGCTGCTGGAAACAAAGTCTTGATTGTTGGTAACAGTCCCTAACAAACAAAAGACAATTAAAAGTGAAGTTGTACACATACTTAAAATACAATTATCCTAAAAATTAAGTAAATGTTAATGAAATTGTACCTTTTGTCTATCAGTTATGAAAGTGAAGTTGGAGTTGCTGTATAACTCCAAGTCATCCCCAAGTTGTGTCAAGAACCACTTCCAAGAATCTAAAGATTAAGACTCTACTATTCCATAAGCCATAGGGTAAATACCATTATTCTCATCCACACCCACAGCTGTTAACAGTTGTAACCTTCCGTATTTTCAGGTCTTTTACGACGTCATCTATTTTACTAATTATTTATTTTTCTTTCTCGTACGCGTTTACTTTTATTTTTAATAGTTAAGTTAAATCGCGTAAGTTAAAAATTATCGTTTAGCGTAAACGGACACCAAACAAATAAATGTTTACATCAAGCAAGTATTAAGTAATTATTTTGAGTATAATTATTAACTTTGTTTATTTTATTTTTATTGATTACGTAAATTGATTACGTTTCGCGATAAATTTCGTTTAGGTATTCCCGGAACCCCTAAAACTTTTCCACGCTTTAACAAATACCCACAATTATACCCAATACCTAAAATTTTCTAAATAACAAAGTTATTAACTAGTGAAACACTTTCCTTGATTTCATGGGATCACCTCCTAATTAGGGAACCAAAGAACATAACATTAATTAACTAGCAATGTACATCAAAGACCTACTTAGTCATCCTTAATTTCCTCTCCTTGTTTCCTTGTGTTCCTTGGACCGAACCCCCCCCCCCCCGCATTCTTTGACCACCAAGACCTTCCTAAGTATATATATATACTTGCACCTTTGTTAGATAAAATCATACAACACTTCTCTTGATAAGAAAATTAATTTTCTCTCCCTTTTTGCATCTTGAAAGGCCACCGGGGAAGAACACCCCTTTTGGGTAATCCATATTAATTTTTCTACAACCTTAACATTATACACATCATATCTAAGGTATTCTAAGATGGTTCCAAGCATTGGTTAACCATATCCAAGCTTTAATCAAGAAAAGGGAAGCTAGGGTTTTCACTAGGAAAACTAGGGTTTTCATTGTGCAAGCTTTGGTTTTGAGTCTAAACACGGGTTTAGCACTTATTTCTCATCACATACATCCTTCCTAAGGTCTTCTTAATACCTTCATACTTTTATTTATCATGATTTTATGTGTTACATGTTCTTTATGGCTAAATCACCACTTAGGACTTTTTAATATGTAAAATGAGTTATCACTTATGTTTATGAATTTACACATTTTTTTTCTTATGTCATATTGTTATATATATCATGGAAAAATGGATTAATAAGTATGTTGACATGTTGTTTAAGTATAAACATGATTTTGTATGAATTAGGGTTTTAAAGTTTACTTAAGAAGGTTATGATTAAAAGTATACATAAATGTTATAAAGGGCTGTTTTAAATTCGTGTTTCATACAGTAGGTTTGACATTATATAAAAATAATACACCTCATGACGATTCCAAAATGATAAGAAACTTGAAAAACCGATTTATAACGAAAAAGATACGTTAGTTACGAGTTTACGACGAGAAATACTTTTATAAAACTATTTTTATAAAATTTACTATTCATTACAGAAAGTGATATTTTTAAAACATCAAAAATATGATATAACTTTTAATTACGAGATCGTACTCGAAAGAATCGTTAAAAACGGAGCTATAACGAATAAAATACGACGTTTACGAGTTTACGATAACAAAAACTATAAAAATAAGTATATGTCTGTTATGAACAGTAAAAATCACTATTCATCAGAAAAACTAAAATTTTAAAAATGTTATATTTTGATAACTCGACTTAATACGAAGGCGTGGACGTAAGAAACGCGCGAAACGGATTAGAAACGAGAAAGTTACGCCATTTTTACCAAAGTATACTTATAAACATTTTTCGTTATAATTATGTTTTCACTAAAACGAGTAGACGGTGATGTAGCTATATAGAATCATACGTTGTATTAGTTATCAAAGTACTATATTACTAGGGAGTTTCATAATGAGGCCTCTTCGGGGTGGCGTATCGACGAGTTGTTGGATTTACGATTTAAAGTGTCCTAGCTCCTCATACGTTCACTACACGACCTCTTAATTATGATAGCCCGAACGATAGTATGATGAGCTATACGACCTATAAATAATCAAAGTGTTTAGTACTTATACGACCTATATTGGATTAGGTTGCCTTCGGATTCCTTCGTGACGCATTTTCTATTTTGAATACTTGTTGATTTCCATTCACTCAAGGTGAGTTCATAGCCCCCTTTTTCTACAATTGTTTTACAAAATCTACGGGGTGAATTACATTGCTTGTTTTACTATTGGACACAAGTGTTTTTCAAAGTGTATGCTATCCAGATTACTGCCTGATTATTAATGCCTAAGTTACCTTATTGCCGTGAAGTCCCTATTATCATGAACCGTTAATTGCTATTATAGTGAGCGCTGGTGTTATGGATAGATCTATCGGGACTAACAACCCCCACCCTTACTTGGGTCACTAGTTTGATCGGGTGCATTTAACATTGAGAGATGTTAGGGTGTTGGCAAGCATCCTATTTTCTGATTGGGGCACAAATCTAGTTAAGGCTTCGGTGTCATGAGCTTAGTGCAATAATAAATGTTTTGGACTTCTGAATGTGTTTCAGAGTCTACTATTACTTCGATCTTGTGGTCCACCCTTTTTACTGATAAACCTATGATTTCACTCAACCTTTGTGTTGACTTTTAGCATGTAATTTCAGGTCCTAGGGTATGAAGATTGGACGGGAGCCGTGGCGGATATCATGAAGACGGATTCTGTGTTTTATCTAAAGTTTAAGCAACTTTTATTATCTTTAAAAACTTAAGTCATCTTTTGGTATTATGAAGCTTTTGTTTAATTAAGAATGTTTATGACTTTTAAAACTTATGGGACCTAATGTATGAACTCTGATATTTTGCTACGGCATCGAATGAAATCTTATCTTAAAACGTCCATTTAAAGGTCGTTTCCTATATCTTGATTGTTGTACTTTGACGTAGCACCCCAAATGTTACCATTCCGCTGCGACCTGATTTTGGGGGTGTTACATGTCATATATGGTCACACTAAACATTTTATCACACGTTATTTAAGTATAGCAAATATTCAGTACATATGGTCTCGCTTTAATTTTCCCTAAAATCAAAACCTCCTTCCAACACATTCTTCACAGATCAAAAAACATTTTATTCATTTCTCCTTTTGAGCAGGATTTCTCCCCCTACTTTTTTTTCACTTTGATTTTTTGAGTATTTCTTTCATTTCACCTACACCACATAAACATAAACTCTATATTACTTCTTACATGTTTTCGAATAATGGCTTGAGTTCAAAAATCTCTAACAATCAGGTACACAATCTTTCTCTAACATCCATTTAATCATAACACTCCAACTGGTGATGCTTTATTTACGAGGTTGTTGGTCTAATTTTTAACAGATCTTGTGCTACAGCTAATGATGTTTTATAGATCGATTGCATATATAATCTATGTTAGCCTTGTTCATATGATCTCACACTGGTAATGCTTTTGCTAATTTTTTATATTTCTGTTCAAGTTTAGGCTTATCAGTTGTATGTAATTAAGGTTCAGTTTGGAATTTATGTGATTAAGTTTGTATGTATATTAGGGATCTAACTGAAAGTTAGGGTATTTATTGTTAATTTTATACGTTTAGCTACAAGTTATGGTTTATGTTTATGTGCATCCATTCTTTCAAGTTTAGATCTGTTAGTCGTCTAATTTTCAATACAATATCTAAAAGACTTGCTTGATATTCTGTTATTGGTATCACACAGGATGAGAGCTTGGGTTCATGAAAATTAGTGTAACTGCCATTAGTAACTGAGGTGTATCTCATAAATATTAGAGGATTATAATTTGAAAATATATATCCACATAGATACTCATTGCTCAATTCATATGAAGATGGTGTATTTAAAGTCTGTTTTTATGTATATCAGGATTAAATGGAGGAAATAGTTGTTGCGAAAAGGAGAAAACAATGGAGAAACTGGTATATTTGTCTTCGTTTATGATAACCTGAGATACTAGTATATTTATCTTCCCTCTTCATGCATCTAATGTATACCTGGAGGTTGTGAATGGGCATTTGCTGAAACTAGGAGGAAGCAGAACAAACTTCTATTAAAAGGGCAACTGCACAGTTCAGACCACAAGTACTAGCAGTGGCCTGAGTAAGACTAGAAAAAGCACGTGTCAAAGCTAGAGAAAGACTGGAAAGATCAACTGGAGACAAATTTTCCACTTATTAGAATACTTCAATAAGACAAAGTTCTTTATCTGCACTGGAGAATATGCATTATAGTCAAATGATCTGATTTGATAACGCTGAAGAGGCTAGGTAATGAAGGCAGTGTTATCTACTTAGCAAAATTTCAAGTGTTTAGTAAATTTTATATTATATAGACATTTTAACTGGCCCATCTGGGCTTGCACAAGTGGTTGAAATCTCATCTTTAACTAAATGTCATGAGTTTGAATCTTATACCTGACCTTTACGGCTCTACCTATCAGGTGCATGTGAGTTGGGTAAAGGGTCTACTGATAGGATCACAATGGGTCTGAGCGGGTTGGGTTTGACATGCAATCGTGATTTTATGTACGTTTTTGTAGAACTGTATTACTAACTATAATTTCATGAATAATTATATATTAAATCTCTGAAATGAATGATTTTGGAGGTTTTATGCATTAATCATCAACTTAGGAAGATTTTCTATTGGTTTGACATGTTCTCCTTTTTGCTAAAACACAACCCAACCAAATAAGTTTAGATAGTTTCCTCTAATATCTAGGGTACATCCTTATGCGGTTGGCAAAACCTTCATCTTCACGGGTTAGATTTCATGTTTGAGGTCATTTGGTGTATGTTAATGGTAACAAAAATGTGTCATTACTTGTTGAACTTTATGGTCATTTTATGCATTTTAATGGCTGCAAATATGTGTTGTTATTTGCTCAAATTTAGTGTCATTTAGTGTATGTTATTGGCTGCAAACGTGTGTCATTTCTTGCTAAAATTTAGGGTCATTTGTGTATGTTAATGGCAACAAACATTTAGTTGGATGTTTCTAGTGCAAATTTTAAATGACTGTATATGCTTCACCTGTTTTTGCAGCATGTTGAAGAGCTTGTTAAATATCTAGGATTTGGATTGGGGTGGGTGGTTGGTAGCTCTTGGCATTGCATCTTCTATTGGTCTTGGTAAGCATCACAACAAATAACCAACACACCATTTATAAGTAGCAGTACAAGCTTTACAAAAAGACTTAAACTTTATTTAATTTTAGTACTTCTTTTATCTTTTTCAAGAGTGACAACCTAAGTATCACCATAAATTAAGACACAAGGCTGAGATAATATCACCAGAATAGGTACGATTATCGTTCATCAAGTTAGGAAAGAAAGTAGAGATAAGCAATTCTTGTGGTAAAATTTGCAGCCATTGAACTTATTTTCTCTAATTTGTCTTTCATAACTTATAAACCTATGAAACTAGTAACGTATGAGCCCCTATTGCCACCAAAAAACAAGTTTTAAGATCTAGTATGCTATTGGAAAAATGTACCATCAGTTGTAGTGCAAGCATAGTGGAATATGTGAAATGTTCAACTTGCTAGCTTGTTCTCAGATATATCTCCTTTAGTTAATACAAACATGTGTCATTGCTTGCTGAAATTTCGGTCTTTCGCTATATGTTAATGGCTGCAAACATGTGTCATTACTTGCTGAAGTTTGGTTTCATTTAGTGTATGTTAATGGCAGCAAATGTGAGTCGTTACTTGTTGAAATTTAGGGTCTTTTAGCTTATGTTATTAGCTGCAAACATGTGTCATTCCTTTCTGAAATTTGGGTTCATTTATTGTATGTTAATGGCTGCAAATGTGTGTCGTTAGTTGCTGAACTTTAGGGTCATTTAGTGTATTTTAATGGCTGCAAATATGTGTCGTTACTTGCTGAAATTCAATATGGTTTATGCTGTATATCCAAATCAAATGGCTTAAGCAAAAATATAGAACTAAAAGGAAATGGGTCAAATGGGTCTAGCAGGTCAAAGTCATTTAATATGTATACAATATAACTTTAAAAATTGTTTGATTGTAAGTTTGCCACAATTTAGTTTTGTAAACATATTTTAACACAACAAAAGGTGAGGCAACTGACCTGTTTTCAAGACGTTCTAAAAACATACCCGTTTGGGTGCACCTGATGCACCCATGTTGGTTAGCAGTGTGATCGTATTTTTAGCTTATGTTATTTGCTTTGGTTTTCTCAATAGTGTAACACCTAAGGGTAACATTGCAGTAACTAGCAATGAGACCAACCTTGTTACAAGATGTAGAAGAGTGTATGCTCATGCACATGACTATCATATCAATTCTATTTCGAGTAACAGGTATAATTCTTTAAATATCTCAAGTGTTTATCAGCTTTTGTTACTTGTACACATGTTTACTCCCCAAGGCTCAATTCTTTGATAATTAAGCCCTTGTGAGATTAAAAAAATGCTGCTATGTAATATTTGTGCTGCTAATGAAACATTAAATTGCTTGAATGTTATTACTACTGTTCAAGCATTGAAGGTTAGTGCTGCCAAGCTACGTTTAATATTGTTTAAAGAATAGGATGTTAATACTACCGAGTATATTAGTATTGTTTTAATATTAAAACAATATAAAAGTTAAAACTGTTTGGTACAAGGAATGGTATTGCATGTTGTGATTTAATGCTGCCATGGTTCGTGTATATTACTATTGCTTTTTGGGCTTTATTGCTATAGTTGGGTGATACGAGCCCAGCTAGAAGTTAATACTGCCAAGCTTAAGAAGTTAGTACTACTAGCAGAAGTTAGTACTACTAGCAGAGTTATTACTGTTGGCGTATTGTTAATACTGCTAGAGTATTAATAATACTGCTAGCATTTTAAGTGTTTTCATTGGGCCAAGGGACAATCATGTGACGTTGTAGCTTACTTTTTATTACATGTATAGATAGATTCTTTTATCAAGTCTAGAATTAGAATGTTGTGATAGTACACTTTGCTTCTGTAACTAACTTCAGTTATGTCATAATTGACAGGTATTTACACTAAGGTAATTATCAGTATTTATATGCTAAAGATTTATCATATTATATGTAGGATGAATAGTCTAAACTTTACCATATGGAGTTGTACAACTATTATTAGTAGCACGAATTATTATCGATGTATTGTAGAAGGTACGAATTCATAATTCATATTGTATCTAATACTACAAGCTGCAATCATACATGACAATAAAGATTATATATCCGTTGAAATTAGTTCAGGTCCAAATTTGTCTGCAAGCACAGTTCAGGTCTAAAGGTTTATGTGATGTCTGTCAGTTTGGTACATATATGAAACTGTTAAACGTACATTCTTTTTCTTCATACAAACTTTGTTGTCGGTCTATTTTCACCTTGAGAAACAGAGAATCACTAGGTATGAAAGTCTATGCATTCATCATTATGCTTGCTGTTTGCACATTAGGTTTAGGTCCTGGTTGCATTTTCACCTTGACTGCAATTGCCAAATGAGAGTGTAGCTCATATGGTAGAGCGCTCGCATTGTATGCGAGAGGTACAGGGTTTGATTCCCTGCACTTCCATATTTTTTCATTGTGTGACTAAATATTACAAAACGCCACACAAACATAAAATTCATGTGGCCATTAGATGAACAATAGTCACATAAAATACACATTTACTTGACTTTAAAAACATACTTATTAACACTTTTGGCCACTTTTGGTTATCTTGTATGTGACCAAATAAAAAAAATAGCTTTGTGTGACTAAATATTACAAAACCCACACAAACTTAAAATACACTGTGACCATGAATGAATATATAGTCAAAAACCATAGCCAAAATACACATTCACTTAATGACTTTAAACAACATATTGGATCACACTTATTACACTTTGGCCACTTTTGGTAACTTGTATTACTAAATCCCAAAAAACCATGCTTTGTGCGTGCAAATATTACAAAAGGCCGACACAAACATACAATTCATGTGACCAGTGAGCTAACAATAGTCACATAAAAACCACATTTTACTTGATTTGAAATAGCTATGATCACACGTTATTAAAACTTTTGGCATTGTTTTAAAATTGTAGTGAACTAACCAAAAAAACAACCACCCGTTTGTGAGACTAAAGCATCACAAACGTCAAAAATATTTATTATTATTCATGTTGCCCACAGGATGGAAATAGTCATCACAAAATTCACATTTACTTGATATAACTCATTCAAATGTCACAAAAATTATATATTGTATGTGGCCAACGTACCGAACAATAGTTACTCTCAAAAACCATTCATGTGACTATAAAGTGTTTACGGTCACTAATACTGATTAATCCAACAAAACTTGTGCCTAATTTGTCACACATATTCGGGTTTCGGTCACTCTTTTTCAATGGAAATAGCCACGAACTCCCTAACGTAACCGTATGTGACCTACAGTGGCTCGACCTTTAGTGACAAACACCCAAAAAACACGTGTGACCATATGTATATCGTCACACATTTTCGGAGTCACCAATACCAGTTTTTATACCAATGATATTATTTGTTTCCTAATTATATTTGTTCTTATCCTTTGTAAACCTAGATGATCTCTACTATATAAAGAGACATTAGGTCGTGTAGTTTATGTGTGCACAGAAAATGTAGTCGACTAAAGATGTGTGTGTTCTAGGTGTGTGGTTCATTGTAAACGCCTAGAATGAGTGTTGTAGTCTCAGGATCAATGTTTTATTGATCCTGTTACTAGTTAGAGTAACTGTTCTAGTATTGATCATCTAGAATTGGGGTGAATAGTGAATAATATGAATGAAAAACCTTGTCAAAATAACTTTATGCTATTTCCGCTATGCATTCTTTTATGTTCATTGTTATTTTTCCTAGATATAGATCTAAACAATCTGAGCTTACAATGATTCTTTAGACTTCACAATTGGTATCAGAGCCATAGGGTTCTTGATCTAGGATCTACAAGGTTTTTGAAGAAACCCTAAAACCTTAAATTTCAAGAAATCTTTTTGTGATAAAAGTTTTCTGAGGTTTTGAAGATAAATTGCTATAACAGTGTTTATAATCATCCTCTCTACCTGTTATGGGTATGCAATATGATTATAAATCATTGTTATTATTTAAGGGTTTCTGTGGATCAAATTAGGTCTTCTTTTTCGGTAAACTGTCAATTTCGATGAAGGGTTTACATTCTTTTTGGTTTTCTTTTGTCGCTACTATCATGGTGAGACTGATCTATTTTGATGTGTGGCATGGTTTACATTGTTTGAGGGGAAGCACGTCACTGAAAAAGCAGCAGGTTGTTATACTTTGCTTGGGATAAGCAACAACAACTGGTCATGAACGATACGAGTTTAGTGACAGAAAAAGTGTCGCTAAATGCTAAAAAGTATCGTCTTTATACGTAAAAAAAAGACGACTATGATTATTTGGTGTTCGTGCTTTATGATTTGCGATTGCTGTGAAGAATGATTCATACTGCTGTTCGATCAAGAAGTATGTTTCTGCTGCCATGGTTTGTGTATTAATACTGCTTGAATATATGAGTTAGTACTGCTATCATTTGGTTAATACTGCTCATAGTTTCAAGTTAATACTGCTGTTACTACTGTTAACGTTAATTAGGTTTATGCTGCTCTAATGGAAACTTACTACTGCTTATTTTGTTGTTACTACTGCCATTAGAGTTAGTGCTGCTCGAATATTTTTAATACTGCTCGGGCCATTTGGTTAATACTGCTACAATATTCATTAATACTGCTGCTCTAATAGTTTGTACTGCTAGAGTTAGTATTTAATACTGTTAGTTGTATGTTAGTACCGATGGCTATGAGTTTGTACTGCCATCTTTGATAGATATCGGACAGTACATGGATAGAGGATCTCGGATAACACACATAAAAGGAAGTTAATACTGCTAGGGTTAGCAGTTACTACTGTTAGACTTAAACCAAGGTTTGTGTTGCTCGTATGTTTAATACTGCCAATAGAAGATGTTTTCTACTGTTGGTTACTAATGATTGGTTTAAGGGGAAGCTAACAAATTCAAATTTACTTAAATGTTTAAAAGGCTCATATTATTGGTATAATTGGTTACGAAGAGGATTATTTATCACCTATTTGAAGTTGAAGTGGAGTTTTTCGGATGGGTGTTCTTATCATATCTTAAAGTGGATGTTACACTTTGAAGATAACTTGTTCGTGCTTAGAAACGATGTGACGAAGACTTGTCAAAATCTAGCAAAGGTGTGTGATTTTTCTTATGGTGCTCAATGCGCACATTTGCTATCACTATAAGGAGTTACGTTGTTGTGCTCAGTGTCTCATAGAAGATGAGGATTTTTGTCAAGAGGTTACGATCTACTTATATTTCACAGATTTATTTATAAGTTTGGAGTCACGTGGATAGTACAAGATATAAAACACAAGTTTGGGTTATTCTACTTCTACATCAAATTCATTATACTTAGTTTTCTTCATCAGTAATCATTACATAGAGCCTACAGAATTGAAGATTCAAGAAATGATTAACATATGGGTTTCAGGGGAAGCTTATTGTTAAAATGTTTGACCATTTACATGTGGCATTGAGGTGAAGGTTTTTACTACTGCTAGTCATTATTACTACTGCTAGTGTGAGTTTCTATTACTCAAGTTCATTTTTCTTATTGTGCTTAATGGTGGGTAATTTGAGGAGTTAGAAGGCTTAGATTAGAAATGTGATATTGGTTTGTAGTGGTCAATATCAAAGTTGATTATATTCATACGTCCCCTATTAGATTATGACAAAAAGGGGAAGAAGATGTTAACAGGTACAATTGGAAACTTATAGATCCTTGGTGTGGCATTGTATAAAGGAAATCTACTTAAGGGGAAGTTTTGTTTCATTCAGGGAGATGATTACATCTCAACTTCAGGGGAAGCTTTAATTAAAGGCTTTATGATGAAGTTCGTACACGACTTTGTTTGTTTTGTCATCATCAAATAGGGGAAGATTGTTGGGAATTATTGATTTGATGAGACAAAATAAATAAAAGAATGAAACAAGAAGGACTTAAATGCAAAGCTGGAATTCTTTAAAAGATGGAAGATTTTGAAGATTCTAAAAGATCTCCTTAAGAAGATAAAAGATAAAAGTTAGGAAGATATTATTTGTTTCCTAATTATATTTGTTCTTATCCTTTGTAAACCTAGATGATCTCTACTATATAAAGAGACATTAGGTCGTGTAGTTTATGTGTGCATAGAAAATGTAGTCGGCTAAAGGTGTGTGTGTGTTCTAGGCGTGCGGTTCATTGTAAACGCCTAGAATGAGTGTTATAGCCTCAAGATCAATGTTTCATTGATCCTGTTACTAGTTAGAGTAACTGTTCTAGAATTGATCATCTAGAAATGGGGCGAATAGTAAATAATATGAATGAAAAGCCTTGTCCAAATAACTTTGTTCATTATGCTATTTCCGCTATGCATTCTTTCATGTTCATTGTTATTTTTCCTAGATATAGATCTAAACAATCTGAGCTTACAACGATTCTTTAGACTTCACAAAACCTGACGGCGTTAGAACTGTAGCAGTGGAGAAATCCGCCTTTTTTGAATTTTTGAAAAGTTATTTTCGTTAAATTTTTAGAATTTTTAATTTTTTAGAATTTTACAGGAAGCTACGATTACATTATTACAAATGTTCTATCTTTATTGCTTTATTAGGATTTTTAGTTTATGATTATATCGGGTTTTATATCATTCACCGTTGATTTTATGCGGGTATAGTTGCCTTTGTCTTTGATTTTCAGGTTATATTAGATAATGAGAGTCTGAAAGTTCTTATGATTTTCACTTGGACGATTCTTGGATGAAGATTTAGTAGGTTTATCTCGTTTCTTCTCTGATATTGAGCAAACCAAGGGAGTATTAGTTTCTTTCGTCTTTTATTTATTTTCCCTTTTCTCATTTTTTGGGTACTTTTAGAACATTGGAGACAATGTTCAATTTAAGTATAGGGGGTAATGAAAGCCTTAGAAACTATTCTTTCATTTGCATTTGCTTTGTTTTTAAAACGATGTGTAATATACAGAAACATAGTTTCATATGGTAGTTTGACCCAAATTTAAAAAAAAATTATGGCATATATTGATGAAATTGTAGTATTAGAAGCGTCTCATGGATAGGAGTTATATGACTAGCACAAAAACCCTACCACTAAAAAATTTCACCCCTAAAATGTGAGGTTCGCCCCTAGATATTTAGGAATAAAAGCTTTCATCTTTAATGCTTATGAGAGTGTACCGGTAGTGTAATAGATTCTAGAACTTTATTTAGTGATGCATCCTGGGACTGCTAGTGAGATCGCATTCGTGTGATTAGGGTTTACTAAGTGATAAGAGGCATTAGGATAACCCTTTTTTAGCCTGCGTTTATTATAGTTATGATGATCTCATTAGTCTTATAACTACCCCCTCACCCTTGCTATGCACTCATTTTTAGTACAAGATACCCCTAGTACACCCCTCTAAGCCTATCCTTTTTGCGGTTCTCGTAAATTTTTGGTGGATTCTGTATTATTAATGAAGAGCATTGTTTACACCCTACTAAAATGTTACACCTAAATCTCCTTAGCCCCATATATATACTCATTTTTAGTACATTATTGTGAACACAATTGTGTAACCCCAGTTAATTGTTTTCTTAATTACATGGTTGCTAAGTCGAATCATTTGATTAGTGTACACAGTTTGGGACGATTGGGAATCATGGTAGTTTTTATTTTAGGGAGAGATAGAGAAGAAGGTCAATTTATTACCTCCATACGTGCTTAATATACTCTATGTTTATTGACCCTTCTAATTCGGGTCATTAGTTAGTGATGTGTTATAAAAGCTTTAAATTTATAGTTCTAGTTTTATCCAATTTCCAACTAACACACGGGTAAAGTATAAACCCCCGTTTATAGTATAGGTTAAGTGTAAGACCAGGTCGTTCCACGAGATTGGTAATTCTTAAAAGGGTCTATTGTATTACGAAAAGGTTTATCTTATAGACTGTCAGGATCTAAAGATTTTAAAGTATTTCAAGATAAAAAGTAATATTTATTTGGACTTAGAGCAATGATCATGAACAAGCAAACAATCAAGCAAACATGAATTTAAGCATAAAAGCATGAAAAGATGGATAATCATTCATACGATTAACTATTTCATATATTAGAGAATCCTTTTGGTCTTTAATCTTCAATATATAAAACGCATTAAGATTGATTCAAGTATGAATATGATAATGATAATTTCCCTTAATCAAGTTTGTTAAACATATGATCAAGTGTTAAACATCTTCATTTCCGGGTTGATAAACATTCCACTAGTTAATTCTTACAAAACTAGTATCGAATTGCCATAGACAAACAATGCGAAATATAGACATATTGATGGAATCTTTTAACCCATCTCCAACAAGTATGAATAATCAAACATCAACAAGTTACCGGATATTTAAACATCAAATTCATTATCATCACATTCATAAACATTATGTCAAAACTTGTTCATAACATCGATCATGATAGGCCAAATAAATATAAATTACTACTCTATGTTCATAGCAACAAAACACATAACAAGCATCATAGATTCAGAAAACATGATAACCAAAGGGAATAGCGTGTCTAACCAATTCCACAAGCAAATGGTATGGTTTATTACAAGAACTTCCTCGATCCAAACACTAGTTAACTAGAATTTCTACTAGCAAAACTACTCCTCCACCACCTTAGGCCTGAATTTCGTACCTCTGGCGTGATTACAACCTGGAAACTATGAAGATTCAGAGAATACTTCAAGTTTTCCCAGGAACAACTTCTAACTTGCTAGAAAAACTTCCCTAAGAACTTCTAATGATTATTGAGAGATGATTGTAAGAAATGGGATGCCTAAACACTGAATTCTGTGCCCTATTTATAGCACAAGATTAGGGTCTCAGATAGTGTTGAGGTAATTTGGAAGGTTGCTCATTTATATCAATCATAATCATTTCCTTGTAACTGCAGGAGAAGTGCGCCGCACAAATATAATTGTGCACCACACTTGGTGTGTAAATTAAATTGCATTTAACCCGCCATGAGGTATGTCGCACATAGGACAAGTGTGGCGCACTTCGGCTCTTTTCATTAATTCTTCATTTATTTCCCTTCTACTTTCTTCTTTTAACGACCGTTAGTGCTTTTAACGGATTTCTTTGACACTTTTGGTCCTTCTCGTCATTCTTGGCCGTGAAACAATTATCGTACCAACAAACAACCAAACTTGCAATATTTCATGCGTTAACATATATATTTCACATATTTTCAAAGGATATGTTATGTATATTTGAAGCGTTATCAAATCCCCCTATACTTAGCTTATTGCTTGCCCTTAAGCAATTAAAGCGAAAGCATTTCATTTTATAAAACAAATTAATAATCATAAGCATAGATAACATGACAAAGCAACTCATGAATTTTTATAGATAAGATTGTTTTCACACTCGCTCAGTTTAGTAAATGGATAGTAAACGAAAGTCACTCATACGCGCAGTCATGAAATGTTCAAATTACCATAAGCTTGTACAAGAAACTAAACTTCACCGACATGGCGTAAGCACCAAACATAAACATCAAAAGAGGTAATTTATTTAGAGATATTATTTTTATATTTGTTAAAAAAGGTTTATAATAAAATTATAATCCATCTTATCCGTAATGTAACAAACTATTCCTTCACTTCATCACTTTTTTTTATCTTGGGGGTAACTTGCTTTTCCCCATACTTAAGATAAACATACTACTTCAAATGAACTTAAAAGTTTGCAACCTTCACATTTCATTATAATAGCGATACCAGCATTTACGCTCTTCAATTCGTACGGATAAAATTTCAGATAATTTTATTAAAAAACTTTTTGAACAAAATTATTGGTTACTTATATGTATATTTTTATTACCTCTTTATCGGTAAATTGTTTATAACACGGGAACGTGTTCCTGCTGCGGTTTCATAAAGATTTCAAGCACAAGTTCTAGAATTAACAAATCACCGGCACACTCACATAATTTTAAATCGATACCAATGCTCCAGAAAAGGCGACAAACTACAAATACACAACCGTAACGACGGATGAGATACTTGCAATTGCATTCAAACCTTAACTCGAGAAAGCTAAAGATAAAATAGGAAAGTGAAATAATACTTCTCAATTATGATGAATTACTTGAATCTTTGCTTTAGGTCATTTTCGTCTCGCACCCTCTCTTGTCCATTTTCCTGTTACAAAGATAAATACTACATAGCACACACAAATAATAATAATAATATTTCTAATTAATTAATAGTGGAAAGTACGCTAATATTATTTTGAATGCCAACAGAGGCATTATACACACCATAATAATAATAATAATAATAATATTGTTTTTAAGGAATTTGTTTTAAAAACATACGTGACCCAAAACATGCGGTCACATAATCAACTAGTGTCATCTCGACACTACTCATCATCATACTGATGCTGATACTGTGGTGGCTTGGGTGGGTACTGCTGATAATATTGATCATACTATGGCTGAGCATATTCAGGTGGGTTATAGGCTCCCTGCAATGGAACACTGTAAACCCCAGCCATTTGCTCAAATACTCTAGCATACCTGTCCCAATGATACGACTGCCTATAAGCCATCCTTTCAATCGCTCCCCGGCGTATCTCTATACTACCCATCCTCTCGTACAAATCCTGCATTAATGCTCTCGGGGGTCTAGGAATAGCAACTATCGGTACACCCGGTTATGGATCCTTATGAATTAGTCTACCCTCAGAGTCGATCAACTCTCTCAGTGTAGTCGTATCCAAATCTCTATAATAAATCAGAGCACTCAAACTCATTAGTACCTCATTACTCAACACCCTCGCCTTCCTAGCAAGCTTCATGATAAACTGTCAGCAATAAATCTGACTCTCCTTTTGAGTACCAACTCTTTTTCTCTTCATCCACCTCGCAATCAACCAAACAACATTTGCATACCCATTTTGGTGTCTAGCATCAAACATAATCAATAGCCACAAATCATTTTTCTAAATCTTGTTATACCTAGTAGTCCTCTGACATAAGCCATACATGATCATCTTGTGTATCACCCTCAAAACTGGGCTCCGGATAGTAGAAGCTTGACTCCTAGATAAACTCAAGTTCTCCTCTCGACTGATGCTCAACCAATACTCTTGAGCGTTAAAATGCTCATCACTACGCAAACCTCCTTGAAAATAAACATCAAAACCTTCCTCATCAAGCTCCTCGGCATGATATAATCCTAATCTATAAGAAAATTCCAACAAAGTCAAACTTTGAGCACGACCACCAAGTCTAAACTTGATGATCTTCTTGGTTTGCAATTCATCATCAGCACAAACTTCATCAAATTCATAGGTTGAATAAAACTCGTGGCAAAGCTCTGAATAAATTGGTTCATTAATGTTAAAAGCTCTAATCCATGCCATAGAAGTGAATATTTCTTCATTAGATCCAGCTTCACGCAACTTAATCCTTAACATTTCATTGATTTCTCCATCACTCCCCATTCTATTTAGTACATCCTAATTTATGACACACGGCGAGTAAACATGTCTAGGGAGTAAGTGGGCTAATTTAGTATTATACCTAGACTTCGCCTCTTTGCTGCAACCTTCCCATATTAAGAATTCATGATCAACTTGTGGAAGCAATACCTCTTCCACGGTTTCGTATTGTCTAGGGCGGTTGGATCTTGTGATCCGGCTTCATCATCGTTTCCTCCCATAGTCTACACATAAAAAACAATCAAAAATAAAGAATATAGTAATGTTAGAAATGATTTGGTATAAATGGTCAGGGCTTAGATAGTTTTACAAACGTTCTGTGACTTTCTGGTGTAAAATGTACGGCGCACTTGGCGTACTTCCTAGAAATTGGCAAAGTGCGGCGGTTTTATCCTAAAACCGGTGTACTTTCTGGGTTGGTTAAATAATTTCAAATTTTTTTATGATTTTCCAATAATTTATTTTAAAGATAAATTAATAATATGAACAATGCTTTTAGATTTATCAATATTTCAACATGCATTTGATAAATAACTCCTAAATATCATAATTCAATGGGTTAATTGTGCATATCAAACATGGATTTGATTTCCCCTAATATAATTATAAACAACCCTAATGAACAAAAAATTGAATAAATTGACAAGAAATAAATTAAAGGAATGATATTAACATACCCTAGGCATGATTAAAGACTTGATGGATTGATCTTTGGAAATTTTCCCTTATTTTGGTGAGAAACCCGACGGTTTTGGTGAGTGTGTGAGTTTTATAAGATGCAAAATCTTGTTTTGCAAGTTTTATATATGAAAACCGCAACAAAGTGCGGCGTACTATCCCTTTTTTTCTACAAATTATATGTTATATATATATACACACACACACACACCACAAACTTACCTTGCACATTTCATAATTTAAACACAATTATAACATAAATTTTCAATTCATGAAATTGACTTAATATTAATACTTATCATTAATTAGACTAGTGTTCGTACATCAAGTGTAATCCCGTATGGATTTATACAAATGATTTTTATTTTTGACTCGACAAGAAAAGTAAAAATAGTTTAGGAGTAAATAATTCCTCTATTATTCCCACTCAGTCCAACACTTCATTCAATAAACCAGTTAAGTGACATAATATCACTCGACTTATAATATTTCGACAATTTCTGGCCTGTTTTCTTGGTTGTAAACACCTGCACATAAATATTCCCATATGGGTCAGTCAACCTTATCTCAGTACGCCACTGTCCTTTTGCTTCCTCTTCGTTAGTATAACAACCCTTGTAATTAGGTTTCCAGTCAACGTGTTGTAATGGTACAGGTAATAAACCAAGGAAACTAATGGCCTTTTTCCAGACACTAATCTTCCAGAATGGTTTAATGACTGCTTGTAGAGCAAATGATCATTTAGTTGAATTGTTACAATTCAGATATCCTGCTAGTTTTAGACCATACATTGGTGCTCCAAACTTGTTTCTCTTAATCTCATACTCTTCTTCGTCATCGTTATCGCTCTGTGCGGTTCTTAGAACATCAGATCTTGTGGCACAGAAAGTTTGATGGCAAATTCCATCAAAAGTTAAGAAAGGTCTTTCTGGGGTATTAACTATGCCACCAATTGTATATAGGATTCCCTGACCAACTACTATCGGCGCATCTTGGTCGATTGGTATATCCAAGATCAGAAATTTAGCAATTATAGTGGTGACCCCCACCTGACAAAGATCATTCGTAAGTATTCCCATAGGTTCTGCCTGGGTATGATTAATTATTGTGATCCCTCTGTTGACCTTTTTTATCTTTTCTCTTCCTAACTTCTCATAAATCCGGTAAGGCATGGTATTGATATCCGACCCAGTGTCGGCAAATGCATTTTCATTGATCTTGCCCTCAAATCTGATAGGAAATATAAGTGCTCCAGGGTTGTCTTCTTTTTTCAATGCCTCACCTATGACTTTAATTATTGCTTTTTCCTCTTCTTCCGCAATCATTCCATCTAATTCCACTTTGTCCTTCCAAATCTCATCGAGCACTTTCTTGTACTTGTCATTATAAGCCATTGTCTCAAGTACTGGCCTCACTTCCTCTAACAAAGCAAACCTCTGGCTAATTCTAAGTGCCAATGCTTCCTCTGCTGCCTCTTCTTGAGTCAAATGCCTACCAGTTGACGAAGATGGTCCGATATCTGGGTAGAACAAGTTAAGATTCTCTATTGCTCTCTTCTTTTTGCGGCTACTTTTCCCCATTTTACATACAAATGGCGGAAGTTCTTCTCCATCCAACTATGGTATATCAACAAAGTTGAAATCAAGTAACTGATCACAATCATCCATACTCTTTTGGTCTTCTTATAGTCATCTTCGAACGGATCCTATTTGGGATAAACAGTGATCATCCCGTTACCGAAGTCAACAATTCCTTTAACTAGCCTTATGAACGACCTTCCCAAAATAACTTCGGGCTCTATATCGTCTTCCTTTGGATTGATGATGAATTTGAAAAAGTAAAGCTCTCCCCTCAAGGCAACAATGAGCTCTTTTTTCACTACCTTGTTTCCTTTCTTAACCTCATAATCCAAACATAGCTTCACTGCGAATTCATTTGATATCAAGTTTTCATCAAGTGCCAAATTTATCTCACCATCATGTATCCAAGCCATTCACGAAGCATGGTGCAATATACCTTTCACTTACTTCGTCCGTTTCCATTTTGTAAAAACTAAGTGCTTTTGTCACCTTCTTTTCCTTACTACCAGCTGTGTCCGTGTACTCGGGAGCATCCCAATCTCCATGCCCCTCAACTTTTTTCACTTGGTGATCCATAAACGTTCTCTCCTAGGCAAATCCTTCCAAGACTTGATGTTGGATCTATAATTCTTATAAAATAGCACAACATTAGAACAACCATCAGTGGGTTTAGTTAAAACATATAATAGTAGCTTTTTACACTTACACATTATCAACAAATGGATAGAAATTTTTAATTCAAGCAATTTTTGTATAAAAACAAAGAAACAAACATTCTTGAAGACTAATCAAATAACATACTAGATGAGAGGGAAAGAGATTGTTTTAGTGAGAAAGAGGGTTGGATGAACACTTAGAGAGAGAAAGTAAACATATATTAATGTATGTAAAATGTGCAACCAACCACCTCTCCAAGGCATGGAGAGGTGTACAAATACTAACCTTGGCCGGCTATGGATGGGCCTTCATAGGCTTTCCATGGGCTTTTCCTTATCTTTGGCCTGATTAGCTTACTAAACAATACATTGTGGACTACGAGCTAGAAACATAAAATACGTGAAGTGACCGATCCTTTTTTGGATTCCTAACAATCTCCCCCTAAGGGAGGTCACTCCAATTTACAAAAACTTAAGCTCTACATTCTATGAATGTCTTCAATCTTTAGCTCGTAGTCTTGTTATCATGTTCTTTATCTTATGAATCTTGATGTAGAAATCTTTAGAATTTTAGGCTTTAGCTTGTATCTTGTTCTTGACTTGTATGTGATCTTTTGAGCTTCTTAAGATCATCAACCAGCTATAATCTCTAGTTGCCATCTTGTAATCTTTGCCTTCTTGTGATATTGTAACTTCTAGACTGACATGCTCATACCTTTCTTGATATGTTATCTTGAAAAGCTTTAATATTGCATCTTTCTTGAGGTTCTTTAACTATAACAGAAGAGCTAAAAGCACCATAAGCAGTACTAACTTCATTAGTACTGCTAGTGTTCTTAGAAACAAATGCCACATTCTGCGTGCTAGAAGATGATGTAGTAGAGCCTTTAACAACAGGCTCAAAAACTCTAAGGTTATTATACATATCATCAAAACTGAGACTGTCCACTCCTGGCTTGGTTCTCATGATTAAAGAAATTTGAGACCAGGCATAAGGTAGAGATCTAAGGAACTTCTGATTTGCATCTTCAGTTGAGACTCCTACACCATGAATCTCTAGTTGACTCAGAAGACTCTAAAACCTATCATAGCCTTTATGCAACCCTTCTAAGTTTGATACAGAGAAGCCTTCAAATTGTTGCTTTAGAATATACTTTTGCATCTTCTTTGATTCATCATTGCCACCAAATCTAGATTTGATAGCTTCCCACATCTCTTTTGCATTAGTTATTTTGTGAAATTTAGCAAGATGATCTTCTAGTAAAGCCATAAGCAAGGTAGTCCATGCTTTTCTTTCTCTTTCTCTGGCTAAAATTTCTTCTGCAGTCTTGGGAGGCAGAACCTTTATTACATCATTTATATCAGTTGAGACACTCACATGACCATTGCCTCTTTGAATGACTTCCCAAGTAGGATAGTCTGTATGAGTCAAATAATGTTTCATTTTCATAGCCCATATATCATATTCTCCCTTTTTATGAATAGGGAGTTTGATGGTTGAGACAGTATGAGGGGCTTATTGTATTGGTGTTTGTGTTTGTGGTGGTGGTGGTGGTGGTGGAATCTCATAATCTGATCCAGCCATTTAATAGATTTGTAAGGTAGAGGTTTATAACTGGTGGGTTTTAGTTCTTCTTAGTCAGAGTTTTTCTACAAGCTCTGATACCACTTGTAGATCCCAATTCAATAGATCTTTCTAGCCTGTTAAGGGTGGCAACTAATCTAGATAGATCCAAACTAACTACAAGAGAAACAATGACTATGAATAATTATAAGTTATGCGAAAACTAACTTATATTGCTAAGAAGAACAATGAATAAAACTAAACTTTGATTTCTATTAATCTGCTAGGTTACATATTACTAACTAAGAATATTGATACTTGTGTTGTATTGTTGTTCTTCTCTAACTAATGTCATAGGGTTCCTTTTATACACTAAGGATAACCCTAATGGGCTTACAAAACGTGTGAGGAGATAATGTATATCTATCATGTTTTTAATCATGCATATTCCTAAACATCACTAAACTTTATAGTTGGCAGACTAACTTACTACTAACAACACTAAAACTATACTCGCGTACTACAACAATGTATGGCATAGTACTAACCTATACTCTAACAATACTAAGGCTTTAGTTTATTTTCTTCAATCTTTATCAGCAGCACTAAGTCTTCTCTAGACAAGCTCCATTGTTGAACCTAACAGCAAGTAATAGTTAAAGTCTTCTAAATACCAACAAGACTCAGCAGCTTCTCTGTACTGGTGTACATAAAGTATGGTAAATTCTCTGATCATTCATTGTTTTCTGATAAGTGTAGAATACACATATCCATTTGTACAATTCTAAACCAAATTTAAACACCAATACAACCAAAAAATGGGCTAAAAAGTATCGTTTGTATTTGTGTTTTTGTTTGTGTGCAGTACGGATAAGTTCAAATAACACAGGACACAACAGTCAAAATCAAGCAAACACGGACACGAGAATATAAAGAGTGCAAAGACGAAGCCCGAAAGCAGAAAAATCTAGCTCATTTCTCATTTCAGTAAAACACAAGGACTTGTTTTAAATTTTCAGCAAGTTATTTTATAACTTGAGAAAGAGTAAGAAAGGGACCAATGTGCAATCTCACCAAAGTTCAACAGTTATAACTGTCGGAAGAAGGAGCGGGAACCCCTTATACTATTCATCGTCTTATCTCATTTCACCCCCCATGGTAAATAAAAACAAAGGGCAAATCAAAAACTTATGAGGGTGCCTTCGTTGGTTCATTCAAGGAAGTCGCAAGCACAAACTGGAAGGTTCTAATTAGTCTATTCAAGGATACTTATCCTAGCACAAGCTCAAGGCCAGTAATCAAAGCAAAGAAGCACAAATTGTGTAGGGTTTTGCGCCTGTAAAACTCATCTCAAAACTACACCAAACATCACTCAAAGAATGCCAGCCTGGCAATCCTCAAGTGTCCACAAATTGATCCAACGTCCCACAATATAGATCAAATGATTGAAGAAATGATTGGCCAGGATTAAAAGTTTGGTGAGCAAGGCAAGAGGTCCTAGAAGTTTTAGCTGGGCATTATAAATAGACCTCATCCTCTCACACACAGGGGGAATTCGATCTAGTCTTTTCTTTTTATCTAGTTTTTAGTAATTTTGTTTAGCTTAAATTCGTGTTTTTATTTTATGTAATTTTCCTTTTTCAAGTAATGTAATCAGCTTCTTTAATCAATGAAATTCAGTTTTTAATGTTTTAAATTCCGTTTTCTAAGCTCTCATTTAAAGTCATAAGCTCTCTTAATAAGCCATATTGTCTCATAAGCTAATAAGCTACTCAAAAGCTCTTTCAGTCTATAAGCTGAAATAGAGCTGTTTGCATTCAGTATTAACCTTATCTAAACCTTAAATCAGTTAAACCTATTATGGATCTTATTGTATCTAAGCTTTTGGAAGGGGATCTTACCTTGGAAGAGATCCCAAGGACTTATACTCTAGCTTATTCATAAGCTAGAGAGCTTGTAGCTGCCTTAATTGGTCCTCTTGTTTAGCTAGAGGAGTTTGTAAGTTTCTCTTCCATTTACCTTTAAATTCTAGTTTTAAATATTGATGTTATTGCTTGCTATGTTTAGATTTGCTTATTTGCTTAGATTCAATTTAAGAAGAATCTTCTTAACAGGATTTCCAGCTTGTAGTATGAAATCTTTTCTAACAATACAGTATTAGATTCATCGTACTCACGCATGTTCTCATATATCGGAAGTCTTAAAGCAGTTAGCACGATGAAGAGTGAAACCAATGAGTTACTATCTACCGGATTGATATAGAAAACGATTTGAAAAATCATCGACGTGTCACTTGTCTAAAGTGGTTTTGTGACACATCGAGAGTTTTAAGCAATTCAAAATTCTTTAACCGTTGATTCATAACCTGGAAACAAGTTTGATTTCATAAAGAATCGCACCATTGTTGCTTTCCAGTTGTCACAAGCTTGATTCATAGAATCACCACATATTCACCTACTTGAGCTTGTTTGATGTTGGCTCAAGCAGGATTTTCATCTTCATTCTGAATACTTAAGTATCACTCGGATGTTTTGGCAAAATCACAAGGATGATGCGTAGGACTCTGTTGATATTCTTGTATTCACATGTGTGAGATAACAAGCTAAATTATGACAGTGTCCTAATGAGATTAATGGTGATCTCTTTTGGCTCTAGACTCAATAGTGCACTTTTTAAATTTTAGTGATCAGAGATCTGGAGTGTGTGCCACCTTTTTAATGTCAACTAACTCGGAGCGAGGAAAGTCAATTGAAATGAATGTTCTATATCTCCCGTGAGTTTTGAACAAGGTCTATACGACTTTGAGTGGCTGGGAGGGGTTTGTGCATAGCGTACTGGTCCATGACTGTCTTCATTTGGTATGACAACACCTAAGTGTGCTGACAACATATGTATTGACCCGGTTTATTGCCTTAGTGTATTGGAGGGGTTCTTTCTTTTCACCCTTTATCCTTTACATTTCTTTTTCATTCATTCATACCCTTCAATGCATACCGAGACTTCCATAACTAACACCTTGTTAAGGTTTGTTCCAGTGTTAGCTCTATCTAAATGCATTTTTCCCCAATTCTTACTTTTTCTCCTTTTGTATCATACCTAAGGACTTCTACACTAACTAGTGGATATCCCTGGGTAGATCCCCCTCGGTTCTGGCTGGATCATGGGATTTGAATCCATTTATATACCTAACCACCTTTTAAACTCCATAAAATTAATTAAATTGGTCGGGTCTTTTAGGGTCATTCATCACCATACAAACCAAAAATCATTGAAAAATTCATTCAAAGGTTTGATTTATATATCAAAAGGTTTACACTTTGAATGTTTTTTAATCATCACTAAAGCTCCCCCTTTAATTTACATGTAATCGTAGTACATGCTAAGTGTTGGTGTGAATCGAGTCCATTTTGATGATTAACTTCTGTCCAATATACATTAAGTCCAAGGGTTAATCAAATTTTCCTCCCCTTATCCAAATGTTAATCCTTGATATTTGGTTATCAATTGGATTAAACCGTTCGGAAGACCAAAATGATGTATTTCTTGCAGAATGGAACATATTTATTGCTCCCCCTCAACTTTTGTGGGTTTATAAGATGGTGCCGAGTATAATTTTTGGAATGATTTTGAATTTTACTAAGAAAATCTTATAAAATTTGTACCCGAGCACATCTTATTTTTCACAAAAAATCTACACTAGTTTTTTAACATATTCACAAGATAAAATATCTCGAGATTGTCCTTATAAGATGAGGAACAACATTATGATAAATCATATGGTCCTTTGAAGCAGCCGTTGTCTCCACCCGTAATGGTCTTCCACCAAACAACTTTTGAATTTACTAAGAAATTCTTGAAAATTCATACTCAAACACTATATATGCCTAATTTTTAAGTCTACACTACACATTTATATATTCACAAGATTATTATGTACGAGGTTTGACCTGAATGATGAGAACATCATATGATAGAATCATATGGTTCTTTTGTAGCAACCGTAGGTCTTCCCCGTAGTCTCTCTTAAGAAGTTGTCTTAGCTTCCCCCTAAAACAGCAATCCTTTCTTGAGTAGATTCAAAACTTTCTTGCAATCCGCATTAAGAAGTCTTGATGTAAAAAGCCCAAATATCTGAAGTACAATTAATTCGAAATCGTAACACCAAAGTCAATTATGTCCCAGATGTCCGCATTTCTCTTTATATGATATAGATGATATAAATTGAAACACCAAAGTCAACTAAGTCCCGGATGTCATAATTATTCCTTTAAAGTAGACAAAATGATAACACCTTTTAAGATAACTAAGTCCCAAATGTACTCATTTCTTTCTACAAAATACTGACTAACTTAAGGAATCATCATACTTATCAAACCTATGTGTACCTCTTTTATCAAATATTTCTACTCTTTTTAAGAATTAGCTTAGTGATTAACCATTTGAGGAAGCATTTATTGAATCAGAAAGAATTCTTCTCACGTTTTAAATAACTATTCTCCTAACACTTCCCCCTGGGAACTCAAATGATGCATACTAAATGACGATGAGATGTCTCTTTCCCCATGAGGTTGAAATAGTGCACCCAAAAGAAACAAAGAAGGCCTAAAATTAAAAGAAGCTAACCATGAAGACAAGCTAAAAAGAAGGCCATAGACTCTATCATGTATACATCTACTCCTTCCCCCTTGCTAGTTTTGACACCTCAGAATCAGCAAAACCTTATACGCACACATATTCGAGATCATGTTTGAAGAATTAATAAGCTTAAATCTATTTCGTGAGAATCAACTTCAAGGCTTTTAAAACTATGAAAGTATTTCCAAGCATTCCTAAGTCTTTTACAAACTATGAGGTGTTGGCAATATTGATCAAATGTAGTTTAAAGCCTATACTCACTAGGTCTCATATTTCAAATAAGTCCCTAAAGTTTAACACGAATGACATCTAAAGCTCTTGTAGTTAATATAAATTAACTCCCCTTGAAATTGTTATCCGTCATTATCAACAACTTTATCCGTTTGTTCTGTGACTTATTTTGAAAGACCATTTTAAAAGATTATTTGATGACACATTCTCCCCCTCAAATAATGACCCGTTTTCTATTTAAAGAGCTATTGTCATTGAGTGGTCAATTTGTCTTTGAAAATCTTTTTGTGATTACTGAAAACACTGATTCATTGTGAAGACAACTTTTTACCAATAAAAATAAGATTTCGCTTATTTTAACACATAAGCGCACTGACACGTACACTCATGGATATATAGGAAGCATGGGTTGTGTTGCAAAGTAAACACAAGCCTTTACATGGTCATTAAGTAGACCATGCCCGAGAACAAATTCCCGTTCTGAGGTCAAGTTTTTTTTGAAATACTTGCCATTAAGATGATGACCGGGTTGCTATCTAAAATAATAGCAAGCCATTTGGCATGTTTTGAAAACATTTAGAACTTCTGCTCGAACTTCATTTACAGCCTCGTATCATTATTGAATGACATTTTTAAGACCGTAAATGTTATCGATTTTTAGAAGACATGCCATTATTACCTCTTTTTATATTTTTCTCATTTATTATTATTTTTCTTTGATTTTATGAATTTTATATTTTTGTATTTTGTTTTTAAAGTTTTAATATATATACATATGATACAGGATATGTGAATAGGTACCACCACTATTCATCAACTTCATCTGCCAAGTGTTTCAGAGTCTCCGGCATAAAACTTCGCATTCCCAGCTTGTTGATAAGAAATTCAATTCTTTCTCTTGCAAGGGCTTTTGTGAAGATGTCCGCTAGTTGATACTCCGTATTGACAAAATACAGTTCGATCACCCCATTCTCAACATGCTTATTGATAAAGTGAAATCTGTTGTCTATATGCTTCAACCTAGAATGTTGAACATTGTTGCAGCATAAGGCAATAGCGCTTTTGTTATCACAGTACATTGGAATTTTATTGAATCCAAGGCCATAGTCGGTAAGCTGTGATCTCATCCAGAGGATTTGAGCACAACAGCCAGACATAGCAATATATTCAGCTTTTGTACTGGATATCGCAGCGCTTTTCTGCCTTTTTGATGACCAGCTAACAAGTCTATCTCCCAAGAACTGCATACTACCAGATGTGCTACAGCGTATATCTTGACAAACAGCATGATCTGCATCTGCAAATGCTGTTAGAGCAATTGAAGAATCCTTCAGATACCATAGTCCCCGATTGACGGTTCCTCTTAGATACCGAAAAATCCTTTTGATCGCATGTAAGTGATTTTCGATAGGCCGATCCTGGTACCGGGCACACATGCATATAGCAAATTGTAGGTCAGGTCTACTGGCTGTGAGATAAAGAAGGGTGCCAATCATACCATGATAGTGTGATGGATCAACGACTTTCCCATCTTTATCCTCGTCCAGTTTGGATTTCTCCACCATAGGAGTATCCATTGGGTCACAAGTGTTAAAATCGTAATTCTTTAAAGATTCAAGGGCATATTTTGACTGGTTAATAAAGATGCCTTTAGGACTTTGAGAAATTTGTAGTCCTAAGAAAAATGAGATTTTGGCCATCATTGACATCTTAAATTTTGAACACATTATTTTAGCAAATAGGTCACAAAGTTCAGGTGTAGATGCAGCAAAGATAATATCAGCGACATATATTTATACCAGAAGTAATTCCTTGCCTTGCCTATGGATGAACAGAGTAGGATCCACTAAGCCTTTGGAGAAGTCTTGGGATGTCAGGAATAAAGACAACATGTCATACCACGCGCATGGAGCTTGTTTCAACACATAAAGAGCTTTCTTTAGCTTATACACGTGATAGGGGTTATCTGGATCCACAAACCCGTCCGACTGGCTAACATAAACCTCTTCCCGTAGATTACCATTCAGAAATGTAGTCTTTACATCCATTTGGTAGACGACCATGTTCATGTGAGCGGCAAATGCGAGAAAAATCCTTATAATCTCTAATCTTGCAACCGGAGCAAAAAAACTCTTCAAAATCAATTCCCTCTTCTGGACGGTAACCATGAGCCACTAACCAAGCTTTGTTCTTTAGAATACCTCCCCGTTCGTCTAGCTTCACTTTGTAGATCCACTTCAAAGTAATAACCATAACTTTATCTGGTCGGGGTACGAGCTCCCATACTCCAAGGCGTTCGAACTCATTGAGCTCATCTTGCATTACTTTGATCCAGCAGGATTAAATCAAAGAATCTTTATACGTCTTGGGTTCAACAACAGTGAGGAAAGCATCATAGTAACAAAAAAGAGCTTGCTCATGTAATTGCAGTCTTGTGGAAACTGGTCTATCAAATTCACCGATTATATTTTCAAGTGGGTGATCCTTAGTCCATTTGCTATTGTGTTCAAAAATTTGGTGACCGGGATGCATAATTGTATAAATAATATCGGATGATAAAGATTGATCAGAATGAACTTCTAGAATTGGGATACCAAAGTACGGATCATTACCCATATGTGCAACTTCAATATCATGATTATCTTCTTCAAAATCGTTAAGAATGACGGGAGGTTGAGTTTCGAGTGTTGTTTGAGAGTTACTTGGTGATGGTGCATCTTGGTCACCATCTGTTAAAGAAGGTGAACTGGTTGATACAGCAGGAACTGGAGCTACTACTTCATGAATTGGAGCAACGACTTCAGGGGCTGGGTAATCAACACTAGGTGGAGGAGTGAGTAATTCATCAAACAGCGGTTGAAAAAAAAGATCCCAATCACTTCTCGAAGGTGGTACAAACGGTGTTAAAGGAGGAGGGTTTGGCATGAGTCCTAAACTTATTGTTGCATGAGTCATTTCATGAAGTGCGGGTCCTGAACTGCTATGTTCAGAAGCCATTGCTGTCAGCTCATCAAAATATACATGAATTGTCTCAATGATTCGTCTGGTACGTCAGTTGTAAATTCCAAATGCTTTCTTTGTGGGTGCATAGCTAATGAAAATACCAATATCAGCTTTTGGTTGTAACTTACCCAAGTTCTCACTATCATTTGTCAGATAGCAGAGTGCACCAAATACATGTAAAAATGATAAGTCGGGAGGTTTGTCATGTAAAAGCTCATATGGTGTTTTGCCGTGACGAAGACGTACGATGAAACGATTTTAGGTATAACATGTAGTAGAAACTGCTTCTGCCCATAAAAATAATGGAGCTTTTGCATAAATCAACACTGTGCAGGCAACTTCAATTAGCGTATGATTCCGTCTTTCAACGACACCATTTTGCTGTGGAGAGTGAGAAACAGATGTTTCATGAGAGATGCCAACCTTTTCATAATATTCATGTAAAGTTTGATTAACAAATTCAGTTCTATTATCTGTTCAGATGTGTCGGACAGGTACTTTAAGCCGCACTTAGATCATTTTGAGAAACTTGATTATAAAATCTGGAGCTTTATCTTTTGACCTTAAGCACTTAACCCATGTAAATCGAGAGTAATCATCAACAATGACGAGGATGTACTTCTTTCCATTAACACTTGCGACACGCATTGGTCCACAAAGATCCATGTGTAAAAGATAGAGTTCTTCTTGGTTGGTGTCTTCAGATTTAGGTTTATGAGGTTTCTTCTTATTTTTCCCCATTGCACAAGTAGAACATAGATGTTCCTTTTCAAATATAAGCTTATTGAGACCTCAAACAAGACCATGTCTAGCTAAGTGGTTGATTGCACGAAAGTTCAGATAAGACAGATGTTGGTGCCATAGCCAAGACTTAGTCTTTGTGGCCTTTGTCAAGAGACATATAGGAGAGGACGCCATCATATCTCCAAGAGACAGAGTATACAGATTGTTGCCTCAAGATCCAGTTAATAGATCAACACCTTCTAAATTTCGAATGAAGCAGGTGTGTTGACGAAAAGCAACTTCAAGGTTCGAATCACAAAATTGCCCAACGGAGAATAAGTTGTGTCTAAGTCCTTCCACATAGTAAACCTTTAAGATCGTAACATTCCTAATCTGATAATCACCATATCCCAATATCTTTGCCACGTGATCATTTCCCAATTTAACTGTACCCAAAAATTTATTGACGAAATTAGTGATCTGGGAGCGATCTCTGGTCATATGCTTGGAGCAGCTGGAGTCCAAATACCAGAGAACAATTTAGACGACCTGCATTCATCAAGAGAGGAAGATGGAACATCAGAAACTATGGATCCCCAAGATTTACTAGGTTCCTTTTTGTTAGCAGATACAGATTTAATAACCTTAGGTTTGCTAACAGGAACATTTGTTAGAGATTTCCTAGGTTTTCGTGAGTAAACCAATGTTACGATATGTGTAGGTGTTTCATTTTCTAGAGCAGTTGGTTTCCTAAGGGGTACTTCGGTAGTTGTGGTAATCCTAGTTAAAGGGCACGCATTTCCTACTATAGTGAATGTCCGACCAGTAGGTCTCCAAATGTATCTAATATTTGTAAATACCTTGCCTGTTGGTTTCCAAACTTTTCTCTTTGAACTTTTGTTAACAGGTTTAGATTTATTACGAGCATTCACATTATTAATAAAATCTAGAACAACTGCTATGATTGTAGAGAAACTGTTATTGCTGAGATGCTTGTTAAGGAATTACATAGATTATTGTAAGAATGATCACTTGAGATTGAGTGTTGGAATAATCACTTGAAATGACTTGATGAAATCATTGATGGTTGAGGATAAATCACTTGAGAAGCTTGTGGATGAAACATTGAAACTTGATGAGGAACACTTTGAATCTGTATTGCGGAAGTGTAAACTCTGCTCATTCTGTTAAACATTTTGAGGTAATTGATGTGTGAAATCAAATTTGTGGACCTTTTGTAGATTAAGTGATTGTTGTTGTGGTTTGAAATCAATTAACGTTCACGGGAATTTACAAATCTATGATTTAAACCGAGAAAAGAATTAAATCTTTCGCGGGATTTTACAAAATCAAGAAGAAACCGTGAAGCAATGATTAATCATTGTGAAATCGTTGTTGTTGTTGAATAACTTGAGCTTTTGTTGACGAATAATGAGAGAAAACAATGAACGGTGCATAAACTTTCAACTTAAAATGAGTATCGAATGATTAAAACTCAAATAAGGACTAACGGTGTAATCAAAATCCAAGAAAAGTGCTTAGCGGTTGTACAGAATGTAGGACGAACTGTGTAAAACCGGTTCACTTTGGAGGGCTAAATGCTGAAATATAACTTCTGAGGACCAATGGTGTAAAACTGTTTCAACAATGAGGGTAAATAAGTAACTAGAGGACGAAATTGAATTGGTTTTAAATTCCAAGGACTAAAGTTACAAATTTCAAAAGTTAATTAATAATTAAAACGTATACCCACTAGATGTCACTTACTTCGATTGAAGAATAGAAAATGGTCACGAATGTATGTTGCTTCTCGCGGACATACGAACGATGATACGTACTGTTCAATTGAATCTACCCACGATGATTCAAAACCGAGTTTCACGATCGCAATGTATATAAAGAAACCCGAAGTTAACCACACTCTAAACCGTAAAAACCCAAAAATTTACTTCAACCAAGTAGATCGATTCCTTTAGCTTTTTTTTTTTTTGTTATGATGTCCAATGTACGGTTTCCATACTAGCTCGTTAATTGTTCAGTTCCTACTAGATTGTTAATTGTTCGGTTGCAAGTTGTTCGGTTGTAAGTTGTTCGGTTGCAAGTTGTTTGCTTCTACAAAATATCAAACACCTAGTTGTTCGGTTGCAAGTTGTTTGGTTGCAATTTGTTCGGTTCTACAAAATATCAAACACCTTGAACGCGTCTTTTTCTTCTCTTATTTTCAGCCAAGTTGTCTTTTTGTTGTCCGGTTCACAACTGTGAGGGACCACAATAAGATAACCAAACCAGAAAATATAAGCTTGTTTTAACCACAATAAGCTCGAAATAAGTTCTTTTAAACAGCAAATAAGCTCGAAAGAAACCGAATAAGCTGAGACAACAGAAACCCACAAAACCTTTTTAGACAATAAGCTATAACTTATATTATCTTTGAAAGTACCAAGCTTTTAAAGAAATAAGCAAAACATATTAACTAGTAAAAAGAAGCAACGACACAATATGTGGTAAAATAAGCCTTTTAAAACTGTTTAGGACGAAAAGAAATAAGCCACAGAAGTTAACTTTTTACCTTGCAAGATAATAAGCCGAAACCAAAACAAACAAAAATAAAATGTGACCCTTTAAAAGCTAACCACAAGAGGCTGCTTCTTAAATGAATGAAAAAGAGATTCAAAATGTTTGTTTCGTAAATAAGCAATATCAAACGAAGCCCAAGATAGGCCCAAACTAAACAACAGAATGCAAATGATTTAATCTTTCCTTTCACAAACTAGTTAAGTGATTTTACACAAAAAATTAAGCTTTTTATGGAATAAGCTACGAAGAAAAATAATCTCTAAAAATAAGTTGAAAATAAGTTCAAAAACCACAACGAAACCACTAAAGGAACCAAGATAGAACCTGGCTCTGATAACAATTGAAGAATATTAATTTCACACACACTTAGTAACTTAGAGAGAGAAAGCTAGAGAGAGAGAGTGGATGAGAGAACACACTCAAAAACACACACAAGACTGTGAGAAAATGCATTCAATCAACACCCTCTCCATGTGTGGAGAGGGTTTATATAGTTACAAGATATGGGTCGGGTCGGGCTTTCCTTGGACTTTCTATAAGCCGGCCAGGTTAGCTTACTAATTATTACATAATATTGTTTAACTATTACAAAGGCTCGTGAGATCGATAATGGTCGTCACTTCACTAAATACTGAGTTCCTAACAATCTCCCCTTAAGGGACGATCGTTGAGATCTCATAAATGATCAACACTTTATGTGTTCCTAACAGTTTTTGGTATATATTTTAAAGTTTATGTATATATCACTTGTGATATTATACCTAATGGTAGGGCGTTAAGGGTTCTATGTATAGGGTTAGTGGTTAGGGATTTATATTTTTGGTATAATTTTAAAGTTATGTATATATCACTGTGAAATATACCTAGCATTAGGGGTAAGTTTTTGGGGTATAAGGTTTAGTGGTTAGGGTTAGGTTTTTGGTATAGGGTTTAGTGGTTAGGGAAAGGGGTTCAAGGTTTTTGCTATATGGTTAGCGGTTAGTGGTTTAGGGTTTTGGTATAGGGTTTAATATTTAGTTTGTTTAAGGGTTTTTTGGTATAGGGTTTAGTGACAAGGGTTTAAGGTTTATGTATATACACTATGATCTTATACCATAGTGTTAGGTTAAGGTTTTTGGTATAGGTTTAGTGGTTAGGATTTTAAGGTTTTGTAGCAATTATAGTGATAATATAACGTATAAAAAACGGAAGAACCGTCTGACAAACTACCAAAAACAGACAAAACGTGTGAAAACAGACGAAAATTGACAGAAATGTGCAAAAAGACAAAAACGTAAAAAACAAACGAAAACGTAAGAAAACGGACCGAAACATATGAAAACGACCGAAAACGTATGAAAACGGACGAAAACGTGCGAAAACAAACGAAAACCTGCGAAAACGGACGAAAACCGGCGAAAACAGATGAAAACCCGCGAAAGCAAGGCGGACTGAAACGCGCGAAGGCGGGCCGAAATGCGCGAACGCCGGCAGAAACGCGCGAAGGCGGGCCGAAATGCGCGAACGCCGGCCGAAACTCGCGAAGGCCGGCCGAAACGCGCGAAGGCCGGCCGAAATGCGCAAAGGCCGGACGAAACGCGCGAACGCCGGCCGAAACGCGCGAGCACCGGGCGAAACGACGAAACGCGCGAACGCCGGCCGAAACGCGTGAAAGTAGACGAAAACGCGCGAAAGTCGTCGAAAACGCGTATTTGCGGACGAAAGCGTAAGAAAATGTCCAAAAACGGACGAAAACGTGTAAAAACGAATAAAAACGTGCAAAATCGGACGAAAACAAAAGAAAAAGTGTGAAAACAGACGAAAACGTATGAAAACGTGCGGAAACGAACGAAAACATGCGAAAACATAAGAAATTGTGCGAGAACTTAAGAAAACATGCGAGAACGTCTAAAAGAGAACGAAAACCCGCGAAAACGTGTGAAAACAGACGAAAACACGCGAAAGCGTACGAAAACGTGCGAATGCGGACGAAAACGTACAAAAAAAATACAAAAACGTATAAGAACGTAAAAAAACGTACAAAGACGTAAAAAACGTAAAAAAACGTAAAAACGTAAAAAACATAAAAATGTCAAAAAGGTTGATTAATTGCAATTTGGACAAGATTTGCCAACTCTACAAATAATGAGGGAGTGCTTAATGTGAGTTGTAAATTTACACTTTTGGTCTCTCCATGTTTTTTTTAATCTAAATCTTGTCTTTTTAATCTAATGAAATGGATGGTCTAGATTTGTCCCTTGGTATGTAAGGAGAAACTAGTATGCAAAAATAATTCACCTCATATTGATATAAATATATATAGTATCATATCATATAATATTATATACTATATATATATATATATATATATATATATATATATATATATATTGTATAATATGTATATATATGTATATAGAGTTAGGATCAAATGAGAAGTTTTCTTAAAATAAGAAGGATAAGAAGTAACTATAATCACATACCTGAGATGCACTGACTTAAATTAGATGCATCTCTATACTCTTAGATATATTATAATGCATCATAATGTGTTTTCTAGCTTTTAATTAGATGCATATACGTATATTAGATGCATTTCATGATTTCTCTTGTTTTTGGTCCTCTACATGTGCCAAAATCATGAAAATCAATTTGCATCATCTACACATCAAATTAATTTTCGAAACTCAAAATGGTGCATCTAGACGAATAGAAATGCATCTAATGAAAGTCGTTGCATCTCAAATGTGTGTTTTTGTCACTTCTCACCACTTCTTATTTTAATTTACTTCTCACTGACTCTACTCTAGTATATAAATGTATAATATGTGTGTGTGGTATATATATATAAAGTATAGATAAAATACTATATATAATAAATATTTAGATAGATATATATATATATATGGGAGGGTTATTGTAGTGTAGTAGCTTAAAGTTGTTAAAATGAGAAGTGATCTTAACCATTGAATTTATTAATTAATATGTGATTTAATTAATAGTATATACATGAAATTTAATTTTATACATAAAAATTGATGTACCAAAAAAAACTTGGATACGCCATCATTTTATAGCTGTTACATATGATACATAATTTGCTCACAAAAAACTATAAATAGAAATATACATTTTATCGCAAATTGAAGATACACTCGATCAAGTCAACATCTAAGTTTAACAATAAATGCTAACTATGAATAAACAACTATAACACCAGAAACTTGTATTACTCAAAATCGCGAAACAATTCTCTACACAAACCAAAACTCCAGACAACTCGTACACGATCCACAAAACGACACGGACCAACAGACTATTAAATAATGTGACATTTGTCCCATTGTTATGTTTCTCACTTTTAACAACTTTAAGCCCCTACACATTTTAACTAATTCCTAATATACATATATATAAATATATATACATAGATATATATACAAAAATTATATATATATAAGATATATGTATATATATAAAATCATCCGTTCAAAATAAACGCCCAGTCCTGAGATTTTAAAGGTGCTGGTGAACCGCCTGAAAAAAAGCCTTTTTTAAAAAAAAACACCAAATTGTCCATCCCCAGTATTTAATTTCTTCATATGTTTTTTGGTTTTAGAATTTAATAGGCTAAAAAATTGTTTAACTCTACAAAGTTGTAGACCGACTTTGATTTAACAGTTTTCTTGAGTTGTAATTATCTAAACACAAAAAACACCAATGTTTTTTAGTTGTAAATTGCCTAAACACGGTTTCGGCCTTCTGCAAAATGAATATGAACCCTTTTAAAGCCCAATTTGAACCCACCCAACTGTTTTCGAACTTCCTTCCACCCTTCCCTCCATCCTCCCCCAACCAATTTCTCAAGTTACAACCAGCTTTTCATCATCAAGTTTCTCCATAACGTCCAAAATAAGATAAACCTTTAACTTATATTTAGCCGAAAAAAGCTCATGGCCTCGACCATAACGCTACCCACTACGGGCCGGACGACCGACTCGGTCGCCGTCGGTCGCCCCCGTAGTGGCGACTCGGCCGTCGCTTAGGTCGTCGGAGACCGTTACACCATTTGTCTTCTCACGACAATCTCGACCGAAAAAAGAAATAGGAATAAAAATTGTTATATTTTACGACTTTTAATAAATAAAAACTTTTTATCTTTAAATTTTCAAACCCTTTAACACTATAAATACCCACTTATTTTACCATTTTATACACACTTATATACACTTTCATCCACTTTTTTAAATGGCTTGTTCGCTACCACATACCGACTCTGAAGTCGAAGCTTTTGGTCAAAAACTAATTGACGAAGATAAAGGTCGTCAGAACGCGATTCTGGATTTAGCCTTGCAATTTGAAAATTCATGCACAGTTAAAGACGATCTTAGAAAAAAATGTACTCGAAACATATTAATATTACTTAATATATCCGTTGACTTTCAAGTTGACCTTTAGTTTTGACCCGCTATATCGCGATTTTAAAATTAATAAACCTCGCGGAAAAGTAAAACGTCATTACGAACAACTTTCGTGTTTCGCCGGAAGGCCGAAACGGACTCGAAAGTGCTCAAAACATTAATTTATTAATTCTGTCAGATTTAATTAAGTATTAAAATGACTTATTTTCTACTAAAGTGTATATTTCGATCTAGCTCCAGTTTCTTCGTTATTGGGAGTTAGAAGTCCCATTTTATATCAAAACGTCCGTCTTGGAAAGCTTAATTATATTCCGTAAACAAAAATCCAACTTTTCAAAATCTCGAACCCCGAAACCTAGGGACTGTTTTCTGGTCAAGTGTGACCCGTTACAAAAGGCGTTAAATCTCGTTTTCGACCCAAAAACTCATCAAAAATATATTCAATATGCCTTATTATTTCATATAAATCCAACTTTAACATCAATATCATATTATTTCCTACGCCGCAAGTTCCAATCGATTTCATCACATATATAAAAAAAATCGAATCAATGAACGAAACAATCGAAATAATAATAGAAGGAAGGCTCACAAAGCTATACGGAGCAAAGTCGGAAAAAAAAATGCACCCGTGTCGTCCCTTTTGTTCCTAGCCGCGGCTCACCACAACCCGAACCAAACCAAAAACCAAACCGAAACCTTCTTGGAATGTCTTAGATATTGTGTGAGAATACTTGAAAATAAGGTAAATAAAATTGTATGGGTTGTTGAGGGTGGTTTGAGTTGGGACGTGTACAAGAGGAGCCAAAAAGGAAGAATGGTTTGATTTTTTTGTAAAAAGGAAGTGTTGTATGTTTTTTTTTACTTGCAATACATGAGTTATTTGTTATATAAGCTAGTCAAAGGGTTATAGAAAAGTCTAAAACATTTTGAGGGTCTTAAGGAAGAATAGTGGTCAAAAGACATAAGTTTTAATTACTTGTTGGATGTACAATTCAAGTTGGGAGATTTTTATGTACTCTTTGTCCCATGGTCTTTGTTGATGCCGAATATTAGGGGGGAAAGGGTTCATGAAGTGTTTTTGGATATTTTGAATATTTTATGTGTTCATTCTTATATACTTGAAGTATTTAAAAGTGTAGTTTAAATATTAAAGTGTAAACTTGCAAGTTGTAAGTCTTGGTTGATTTCTTTTATGCACAATGTGATTAAAATGAAAACATGGGTAGAGTTTTACAAAAACTTTGAGCATTGAATCAAAACATAGGTATTTGTTGAAGCGTAGATTAATTTTAGGGGTTCCGAGAATGTCTAAACGTAATTTATCGCGAAACGTAAACACTTTACGTAACCAATAAAAATAAAATATAAAAAGTCAATTATTATTTTCGTAAGAAAATAAAATAATGCTTTTATCGTTTATAAAATGTTATCGTATAAATAGGTCAATCGTCTTGTAAAATAATATTATAAATTTAAAACTCATATAAATATTATATAAAAGATTCTAAAATGTTTCGCCAAAATTTTTATTAAAAACGAACCAACACTATTCATGTCAGGAAATAGTGTATAAAAATCATATTTCTCTTGTTTTATTCGTTAAATGAAATTTTTTAGCTTACGCGATTTAATTATATAATAAGAATTAAAAGTAAACGCGTACGAAACTAAAATAAAATAAATGGTGAAATTATGACGAAATAAATGGCGTCATAAAATGACCTGAAAATACGAAAAGATTCGATCTCCTGGTTTTCCTCCGATTCAAAATAACCAAAACAATCAAAACGGTCAAAACCGTTACAATCAGAATCAAGGAAATAATTTTAACCAAAATCGGGGAACCAATTTCAACCAAAACCGAGGAAATAACTTCAACCAAAGTCAAATTTATCAACCTCAGCCTAGTCAACCCCTGGTTTACCAAGCTCCACCTTACCAAGCTCCCGTTCCTCAAACGCAAGGTGTTTCGAAAACCAATTTTGAAAGCTACGTTAAAGCTAACGATGCGGTGATGCAAAACATACAAACCAACATAACTTGCTTTATTTTTGGAATTATTAAGTATCGAAATAAAGTCTTAAAGAGCCTTCGGGTATACGACTTAAATAAAATCTTGAGATAAAAAATTAGGAATAAAGGAGGAGAAGTAATTCACAATTAGCTTTTATGAGTAGTGTTAGCATCATAACTTGTATTTTACAATGATCTTGTTTTTAAGCTTGACTTGGAGAAGTGAAAGTCGGGGACGATAAATTTATCCATTTGGACACTTTTTGTGCTTTTTGTTCCGTGATCCTAAAAGTTATCAATGAATAATGAAAGCAATACATTATGTCACACATGAATAAGTTGTAAGTTGGAAATTATGAAAATCATAAAAATGGAAAAATATTAAAAAAATGGGAAAACGGGGTGTTTTAAAACTTGTGATTTCTTAACTCTCCCTCCAAAAGACTTTGCTACTTTTCAAAAGATTAGTTTGGGAAGGTTTGGAGTATTTGGTTTTAGAGCATATAACATTGCGCGAGGACACGACAATCACTTAGTTTGGAGAATTTTGATATGTAAGAAATCACATATCCGTTTTATATAAAAATGACCCTAAAAAGATGAAATAATGCAAATTATGCTTGTATATTGTGTATTTTGTCTTTTGTGATGTGTAGGTGCAGATATTTCAAATATCACATGAAGAAGGCCAAAATGGGACAAAAACAAACACGAGAACGGAAAGAGTACACAAGAGCCGGGTGTTTATTAGCAAGATGATAAACAAAGGACAAGGTGGAAAGCCGGAATCAAACATCGGCTACCCAATTTGAGATCAACATGAATAACGTAAAACATCTAAAGACAAAAACATTGTCCAAGAATAGTATAAGCACATCAAAATGTCTGCGATATAAAGAAGAAGCTAAATAGGTCACTCCTAAGCCACACACCTCTCATAGCCCAATCTCCCGCTAGAGTACCCCTCCGTATAATGGAAAAAGAAATAAAATACGGCTGCTCTAACGCTTAGTTAACGGATATAATAACAATGAAATTATAAGTAGAATCCTGGGATAGTAAATACAAATAGCGGAAAGACAAAGTGTCATGAGGAAACCTTGGAGAATGCGTCATGAAGAAATAGTAAAAAAGACATGTAAATGACAGAAATACGAAGTAAAGAATGTCATGAAATATCATGGATATGGTATAAACATAAAATATAAGGAATGCCCCAACGGAGCTCATATAATCGTACATGTCAATAATAATAATGTCCCGTGAAAACATTGCATATAGTACATAGGGGGCTGCTCAACATGTAATAGAGGGGTGACCTCATTATAATAATAATGGGTTGGGAGTGATCGAGCTCCAATGTGATTGGGATGTAGAAGCACACTACCAACCAATCACCATGAACGTGTAAACAAGTAAACAAGGATGCACCCATACGCCCCTGAAATAATAATGGCCAAACATGAAATATAATCTGAGTAACATGAAAAGGGACTCTCGGCTGAAATCACTCACAACGCGAAAAATCGTGACACAAGGTGCCTCATGACACGGTCAGGTACCAACTCCATGACTAGTGGTTAATCTTTGTGTAATAAAAGCCCTAAATCACTAACACCGTTAGTCCTTTGTTAATAAAAGACTAACGGTCGTTATCCCTTAATTATAAACCCTTTTTACCTTTTAACCCCAGCCCACTTCTAACCGAGCCCAAAACACCTCCCGAGCCCAAGTCAACCCATCCTTACCCCGGGTCAAACAAACGTTATAGACGGTTAAAAAGGGCGCGAAGGTGAAGTTACTGTTCACCTTCGTCCCAAACAATTACCCTGCATAAATCAAAGAGTATCTCTTCTAGAACACCCTCACCCACAAAGGCCCCTTGAAATTCCAAGTACTATAGTAAACCTAACTCAAGGCATCAAAAACGTCACTCATGGGACCTGATGGCTACAACTGACAAGAAATGACACGCGTGCTCAAGAGAACATCACCCATAAGTGAAACTTACACTAAAGACAAGGCCAAAAGAAGCACAAAGCTCCAAAGATGTAGATTGCCAGCTTGGCAATCCGGTGACCAATTTTGATTCTAACTGCCAAGATTAAGCATCCACTGATTGGAAGATTAAAGGGACGAGAAAATCAAAAGCTTCCAAGGACGTGTGAAGACCCAGAATCCTTCACCCTTGCTCCTTAAATAGAGGCCTCCACTCCTAACTCACAAGAGAGTTAGTTAGTTTAGTAAGCTTTTATTATAGTTTTTTTAAAAAATTGTAATTTTCATTTCAAGTAATTTTTAGCTTACTTTCAGTCAATGTAATTTCCTTTTTCATCTTGTACTCAGTTACTGTTTTAATGAAAGATTAAGTTTTCTTATTAAGCAATTGTTCTTTTCATAAGTTTACTTTTAAGCAAATTATGATTAAATAAGCTCTTCCTTTTCAAAAGCTTCAAATACACTCAAAGCTACTAAAAGCATTCTCAAATACTGAAAAACTTTAAAGGAATTGATGGCTGCTAAGAGTTTACAAAGTGGATATTTAGTTTCTGGAGGTCAAGCTTTAGGATTAGACTAGGATTTGGTGATAAGTTTAAGCTATAAGCTTAAGCTTTTGATATAAATTCTGATATAAAGAGAAATCACCTCTGTTTAGCTGAGGTGTGAGGTACACTTCTCTTTATATTTTCCTATTTAACCTTGCTGTCATTTAATTTTCTAGCTTTAATTTATTGTTAGCTTAATCTGCTTATTGCTTGCTTTTATAGATTTAAAATTAGCTTAAAATCCTGCAATTATGTTTGTTTTATGTCTGATATAGTTACTTGATAGCTTAGAATTTAGTTTGCAAGTTTTTTTTCATAAAACTGTCATAAAAATCCAAAAATAATAGCATAGTATTATAGCTTTTAGATCTGGCTTATTTGTTTGCTTAATCTGTTAATTAGTTGTGTTAATAGCTTATTATTATCTGGTACTACTAGTTTGTGCATTAAATCTTAATTTGATAAGCTAAAAATGGGTTTAAGCCTTTTTAAGGGGTGTTTGGTACAAGGCAGCACTAACTTAAGTTAGTGCTGCCAAGGCCATTTAGTCCTTAGGATTGGTTTTAGAATTCATTTGTAGGTTTATGAGATCTGGCTTTAAGTTCTTATAGTTAAAGTTCTGTTTCTCATCAAGTTAGTAAATTGTTAGTTCAAATTTGCTAGCGTAAGTTTAATGGTATATGCATTCTTAGCTCAAGCTGCCCTAGTAGTATGTGTCTCTCTTTCTATATTTAGTTTAGTGATTTAAAAGTATAGAATACTAGTCTTATAGCCTGCACTTGGTAGCTTTTAGATTTGGTTCATTTGGTGCAAACTGCATCAGCAACTAAAACTTGCAAAAGACCTTTTGCAAGATCAATTTTCAGCAAGTAAAAATAGTTTTTAGAATTTCAAATTTTGAGCACAAGTAGTTTTTAGGTAGAACTACATCTGTTTGAACTTATTTTGTAAAATTTAGCTTAATTAGTTATCTATTTTTTAGTCTCAAATAAGCACTTTGTCATTTTTCATTAAACTTTGAAAAACAAAAAAAATAGAGTAGATAGCTTTTTCAACCAGCTTTTTCTTTGATCATTTGCATTTCAAAATACTTTTCAAGTGATGTTTTTAGTAGTCTTTAAGCCAAGGTTTAAGAAGGTATAGGGCTTATTATCACAAGGATCCATTTGGTTACTTAAAAATAAGCTCAAAAGGTGCTATTCTGTCTGTTTGGTTTACAGTTTAGTATAAAAAGCTTAATTTGCTTATTTCAGCTTGTGGCATTTTCTTTTGCGTATTTCCTGTTTAAACTACTTATTAGTTAGAAGTTAGTCCTTAGTAGCTATTTGATTTTGTTTCTAGCTTTAATCTAGTTTTCTTAGCCAATTAAGTTTATTGTGAATAAAAAGCCAAAAAGAGTTAGTGTAATTTGTTTTCATTTTAAGCCATTTTCAGCTTATTTTCTAGTTTACAAAAAAGTTGCTTTTACAAAAGTTGTTCCTTTCTAGCTGATTTACAATTTTGCTTTTGGAAATTAAAAAATATATATATATATAAAAACAAAAGGCCACAGGTTCGAACCTGTGACCTCTTGCCTCACACACACACGTCCTACAATCACACACTCTCACAAGCTGCGCCCTTGAGTCTTTTTCAAACAAATTTCCTCTTAGATTTCCTTTATACACATTTTCTTTTCCTTTTAAAAAATATAAGCCGTAGCTTAATTTCAACTTATTGGGGCTTATTTGTCTAGCTCATTTTTAGTAGTTATTTTTATAAAATCAGTCATTTTATTTTACACATTTCATGATTTTTCCATATTTTTAGAGTTTTATTTACTATTTTTAATCATTTATTTTCATTAAAAACTTTTAAAAATCATAAAAAATAGAAAAATAATCAAAAAAATAAAAAAATTTTCTAAAATTTTCTTTTATCATATTTTAGGCTTAGGTTTGAAATTTACTTTCGTAGGGTTAATATTTTGTAATTTCACTTTTTAAAGAACGGGATTTCGTTCCCGTTCTCGTTTTCTTCGTTTTTAAGCTTTAATCACCCTCGTTTTAGAATTTCCTTAGCTTTTACTTATTATCTAGTTAATTAGGATTAGAAAAAGTTTAGAAAATCATTTAGGGTTTAATTTTAGTGTACTTGCTTATTTGTCGCGTTTTATTAAATTCTCGTTAACGTTTTTTCGTAGTTAGTTTTAATCATACCTTTATTTGCTCACTATTAGGATTTTAGAAAACAACCATCTTCGAACCAATTCAAGTCATTGTCCAAATAACAAACGAGGTCTCAATTTCATAAGTCTTTGGGAAAACGAACCGGTAATCACTTACCGATTAAACGTAGGATATTTTTGTGTAGATTTTTACTTTAAATCTTTGTCCTCGAGGATTTTTAGTAAATTTCTTTATACTTTGATATAATACGTATATATACTTGATACAACACGAATTAAACACACATTATCCACAAGTAGCACAAACAGCATTAACATTCGAAGTTCTGGATTTTAAACTGTCATTACATGCAGTTACAGACTTTGTTTTATTAGAAATACTAGAAATCCTATGGTGGTCTTCTACTTCAGTCTTCTTAAACTTCACTTGACTATTGTTTGGCACGACCTTATCTTTCATTTGAGTGCTCCTAAGTTGTGGTCTGCTAACATTAGTTCTGTGATTTACTCCTGTAGAGGTAGACACACGAGGATTAGTATTCCTAGAAGTCTGAAGCAACTGAGGTGCTCTAGTTTTTATTGTCCTAGTGTTAATTCGATATATGCCTGGTTTAATCACATTTGTGTTTCTTACAGCTTGCCTTGCTGTTTGAGGCAAAATTTGTGTAGTGACTGGTTTTGATAAACCCTCTGACACATTAGTTTTAGGAACTAACATTTTTTGTGAAAAACTTTTCCTCTCAAGAAAGTCTGAAAAAGGAGTCGGTTTTCCTAAAACTGATGGTTTTGGAATCCTTTGAGCATTTGGTTGTCGAACAACAGATGGTTTATCAAACTTAGTTTCCACAGACTTTCCTTTGCATTTCTCAATGAGTTTCTTTAACTCACTTATAGCAATGTTCTTGTCTTGTAATTGAGCTTTTAAATCTTGTATTTCGAAATATTGTTCACGTTCTTTTTGAAATACATTTAACGCTTTTTCTTTGCAAACTGTGTCATTTTTTATTTGTTCTTGACATTGTTGTAAAGCCAGTTCAAGAGAAATTGAGTGTTATTCTAATTTAGCAAAAGTTTGTAAAAGCTCAGTATAAACTTCTTTACTAACCGATTCAGTTTGTTTCGAAAGCTTTTGTGCAAGACATTCACATTCTTTACCTTTATGAAGATATAAGCATTGCAATTCATAGTGAGCATCTAAATCAGATAACGAATGCAAATAAGAACACATAACATCATTAGACACACATTCTTCTAAAAGTATATCATACATATTTGAAAATTCTGCTTTATCTGATTCAAGTTCGTCAATTTTATTTTTAAGGGATTCAACGTACTTTAAATCAGCATGCATTTCTTGCTTAAGTTCATGAACAAATGTGAAACTGTCATTCTGTGTCTTTATGGCAAGAGGCATCAAACATGTTTTTATTAGCACTTCCATATCAAGAGCAGTTGGTGCATGAAAATGATAATGAGAATGCTTTACCAAGGCCTGATCAACAAGCTCTCTAAAATGATTTATGTTATTCGTCATTACATTATATGCTTGTCTACTTTTACTTATTAATTTGGAAACAGGTAAGAAACTGATGTTTTTGAAAATATTTGGTTTAGATTTCTCAAAAGATTTTCTCCACATTTTATTTCTTACTTCATTTGCATGTGCCAACTCTTCATGATATTCTTGTGACGCTGGTTTGAAAATTTCATAAAGACTACTTAGCTTTGTGTATTCATAAGGTCTCACTAAGTCTTTATTCAATTTTGATCGACTCTCTTTTTTAAGAGTCGGAGTCTCTTCCCTATCGGGGACGAGTCTGTTTGCAGGATCAAATTTGTCATATGGGATAGCATACATACATGGTTTCTCAGACTCATCCTTTTTGAGGTACATTAGATATTTAAAGGTAGGTCTACCATTGAATGTTGGGCCTTTGGGTGATAACATATGAATGGTTTGGATTGATTGATTCCTTTTGTAAACTTAATCGATTTCATTCAATCATATACTCTCTAATCACAAACCCTAACTCAATTTCATCATTCATCATCAAAACCCAACACAATGACGACCCTACAGTTTGCTGATACTCATAATTTGGTCGCGTTTTTGTCTAAACCCGCTGAAAGTGAAGGGTTTGAGCAGATAGTGGATTTTCTGAATGCAAACCCTATAAGATATGCACTAAGGATCAATCCCAATATCTATACTTCGTGCATTGAACAATTCTGGGCTACTGCCAAGGTGAAAACTGACAATGGGGAAGTACATTATAAGCCTATTGGATGGGAAAAGATAAGTCATTACTGAATCAATCTGTTAAACGGACTTACTGAATGATGAGGAAGGTATGGATTGCTTGCCAAATGCTACCATTTTTGAAGAACTTACAAGGATGAGGTATGAAAAACTTTCACAAAGCTTAAACCAAAAATTCTATATAGGCATTCTTTTCCTCCTCAATGAAATTCCTTATCATACCATTATATGCACATGCCTAAGTGCTAAACCTAACTGCATGAAAAATTTTAAGTAAGCACCATGGATTCTGGCAATTACCTCCTAGCTACAAAACCCAACGTTCAACTTTTCACAGTACCTATTTGAAAGTTAAGGTGAAGAATTTGGAGAAAGTGTATAGTAAATTCTTGATGTAATCCTTATGGTACAAGTGTTCTTGGAGAAACAACTAGAAAGAATGTCAAATCATAAAAGGATTTATGTTACACCCTCTCATACTAAGAAGATTTTTGGAAACATGAAGAAGGGTGGGGAAAGGCTTTTCTAGAAGAGAAACACCCTTATTTCCTACAATGATCGTACAAGCTCAATAAACAGGTGAAGGTTCAGAAATGCCAACTAATCCCCATCACATACCCACCATTATTCAACCATCAACATCTCAACCTCAAAAGAAACAAAGATCAAAAAGGCCAAAGAGAAAGGACACTCAGGTACCTCAGCCTAGTGGTCCTACAACCAATGTTGTAGATGAGGTTGTCAATGAGTTGATGGATGACAGTTGGAGAGGCTTGTGCCACTACTACTTCTTGCTCGAAGCAGAGAGACAGTGGTAACATAGACTAAGACCCATTCCATAGGCAACACATATTACCAAGATCTTATAAACTATTCAGGTTGAGGTCCCAGGCGCCAAGACACCATGGGGGACAAAATTGCTCAAACTAGGTTTGAGAATGTGTCTAAAATATCTAATAATTCACTGCTCGCAGGAGTTAACACACCTCAAAGTGATGAGGAAATAGACTAAACTCAATGAATTGATGGAATTTTGTACCAAATTGCAACAAAGAGTCCTTGAATTGGAGAATACAAAGACTGCTCAAGCTCAAGAGATTACAAGTTTGAAACTAAGAGTCAAGAAGTTAGAGAAGAAAGGAGGGTCAAGAACTCACAAGCTCAAAAGATTATACAAGGTTGGTAGATCCGCAAGAGTGATTTCCTCTAATGAAACTAGTTTGGGTGATCAGGAGGATGCATCTAAATAGGGAGAAATTGATGACTGATAAAGAATGCAGAGATACATTGGTTGATGAAACACAGTGGAGGTATGGTGAGGAAGTAAAAGTTTGATACAGTGTTCAAGATGTGAAGAGGTGTATAGCAAAACCAAAAAGTTACTGTCAAAGATGTGATTTAAGTGTTGATGATGACACTTTGGCTCAAGCACTTGCAGCTTTGAAAAGGTAAAAGTTCCAGGAAAAAAGCCAAATGTTTGTAGAAACCAACGTGCAATCAATAACAACAACACCAACCCTTACAACAATATCTCGCTGCTACAACAATTAAAGCCTGTTAGCACCAGACCCCGAGCAAACAGGCTTGTTATTCCAAGAAGACGGAGCAAGCAACACACCAACCGTTTTCTTCCTCAAACAACCACACAGACAAGGCACAGGACAAGGCAAAGGGGTTTTTATGGTATAGAACCAAGAAAATGAAGACAGAAATATCATATCAGTCTGCGATAAAGAACTTGTCTTCAACTATAAGCGTGAAGAAACGAAGAAGAAGAAATCGCTTAGCCAGAGAATAAAGCTCAACAAATTAAAGAAACCAAACTTGTTTTTCATGGGATAATAATCAAGCAAAGAATAGATGCTGAATATCAAATTGGCGCAACAAATCAAGCAGAAGAAACTAAGAAAAGTTGAGTATAGAAGCAGAAGTCCCCAAGTTTTTTGTACAACACTTATAAGCAAGAAAGAAACAACTTGCATCAATGAGAGCTCAAGAAAGAGGAACAAAACCACCAAATAATGCTCAAACAAGAAAAATAAATGTCCTACTATATCTGAAAACATAGTGGATACAAGCAAAATGGTTGAAAGAACAAAAGCTCATTCAAGTGCAAAAGAAGAACATTCGTATTCGCCAAGAAACGAATTGTTATTTAGTGATCTCTCATCTTTTCTTTTAAGTACCAAATCTCTATCTTAATTATCTTGCGTATTTATGTGATTCGAATTGTGTGTAAATTTGATAGTGTAGATCTAGTGATTGTGTATTGATTATGAAGTGGTAGATTGGTTCTAGCTAAGATTAGGACTCGACATTTAGCTTAGTGTCGGAAAATAACTTAAGCGACGTGTAAATGGTTTTCTCCACCTAAAGGGAGCTTGTTGACATAGTGAAATCTCGAGTTGGATACTCAGGGAGTGGAGTAGGGCGAAGAGGTGCTTCGTAGCCGAACCACTATAAAATCTTGGCGTCTTGGTTTGATTGTTCCTTTCCTTATCTCTTCATATTATTGTCATTGTTATTTAGCTTTAGTTTAGATTGTTATATTGTTTGTTCATATTGTGAATTGGTTAAACATACATCTCGAATCTAAATATTTTTAAAGCTAACTTTTAAAACGTAAAACGAACCTGTAAACTATTCAACCCCCCTTATAGTTTCCACATTTTATTTACATGTCATAACTCTTTTTTTCCTAACATTGCCAGATTTTTTTCAAGTGAGAAAGAAATGAAAGGGCGATAGAGTATAGGAGGGTAAAGAAAAATAAAAGGAGGGTGTTCTCAAGTTGACTAACACCGTGTTTTAAAAAAATGAGATGCAAAGTAAAGGAAGAAAAGAAAATTAAAAGAGATGGTGTGGAAAAAAAGTTGTGTGTTCTTCGGTCTAAAAAATGAAAGAAGGTGAAAGAAAGTTGTCACCTTTTTATGTTGTTAATTTTAAAGAATTATTATTATACTCTTAAAAAAAGTAACCAAATTGCAATGAGGGGTACTTTTGTCATTTATTTTACGTTTGTACTTGTTTACTTAGCTTTCATCCCAAATGTGGGATGAAAGTTTTCACAAAAAAAACATATGAACTTTCATCCCTTTCCCTTCCACTTTTCTCACTTTCACTCTTTACAAAAACTCAAGAACATGACAATTTTTTGGTTTCTTTCCTTTTACTTCCTTTTCATCTCAAAATCAAATTTGAGAACAGAGTGTTACTCTGTTATTGAGTGTGAATTTTAAAGAAATATTGGGATTAAAAGACTTCATGATGATCTTGAAGTTAATGTTGCTAAGTTAATGCTGCTGGTGTATAAGTTACTACTGCTGGTACTAAGTTAATGCTGCTAGTACAAAAGTTACAACTGCTCAAAGATTAAGACTGCTAAAAGAGTTTCTACTGTCAAGGGATGGATAAAGACAGAAGAAAGGACAAATATTGATTGGAGATCAAGATTACTTACGTGATAAGTATGAGTTATTTATAGAATAGATCATAGAGAATATTCTAAGTTTTAGGAATATATTATAAATCAACTAGGACTCCTTGGTGTATAAAAGGAGGTCCTAGGGCAATGTGTAATGTGTGTGTTTTAACTATTTGATAAGTATATTTCATAGCTTCAAGGTTTTGTAACCCTAATACTAGGAGAGTATTCGTATTATTTGTAATAATAATATTGGTGCTTTTATTGTTGAATTATAATGTTTTGTGTTACTGTTTCATTGAAGAATTCTTCTTATATTAAAGATTAGATTCCGCATAATCTTTAGTATTATCAAACAAAGTTTCTTAACTAAGTTATGTTAGATTTATCTAGTATAACTAATCCTTATACAAGCTTAAGGAATTCGATCATTAGAAGTTAACTGGGATCCAACAAGTGGTATCAGAGCTTGTTGCTTTGAGAAACTTTGCTAAGAAGATATGGATCAAGACTCAGTACATATGGCGGCTGCATCAAAAGTGCCTATGCTCAAACCAGGTGAGTATGAGCTTTAAAGGATGATGATGGAACAATACATCTAGATGATTGATTATTCTCTATGGGAAGTCATAGAGAATGGTAATGCACCTCCAATAACAAAAGTTGTTGAAGGTGTTGAGACTA